>JARQAB010000252.1:0-41802 GCA_036172955.1 Meloidogyne arenaria
TATACTACTTGTGATAAATTTTGGAATTGTATTTCGAAAGGAAATACTTAAAATTAAAAAAAATTTAAAGTTTTAAAAAACTTCATCCAAAATTTTAAAATATACTTTTTTATAAAAGTATTTTATAGATTATTGAAGTAGAAAAGAAGCAGAGAATGTACACTATCTCTCATTGAATGAAAAAGACAATTTTAAATCCCATCAAATTTTATTAAATTTAATTGACATTTTGTCCGTCTATTTTTCCAATTCCTCGGTTTAATTACCCAAGTTTAAGGTATGTATTCTATACTACTTGGGATAAATTTTGGAATTGTATTTCGAAAGAAATACTCAAAATTTAAAAAAATTTAAAAGTTTTAAAAAAACTTCATCCAAAATTTTTAAAATATACTTTTTTATAAAAGTATTTTATAGATTATTGAAGTAGAAAAGAAGCAGAGAATGTACACTATCTCTCATTGAATGAAAAAAGACAATTTTAAATCCCATCAAATTTTATTAAATTTAATTGACATTTTGTCCGTCTATTTTTCCAATTCCTCGGTTTAATTACCCAAGTTTAAGGTATGTATTCTATACTACTTGGGATAAATTTTGGAATTGTATTTCGAAAGAAATACTCAAAATTTAAAAAAATTTAAAAGTTTTAAAAAAACTTCATCCAAAATTTTTAAAATATACTTTTTTATAAAAGTATTTTATAGATTATTGAAGTAGAAAAGAAGCAGAGAATGTACACTATCTCTCATTGAATGAAAAAAGACAATTTTAAATCCCATCAAATTTTATTAAATTTAATTGACATTTTGTCCGTCTATTTTTCCAATTCCTCGGTTTAATTACCCAAGTTTAAGGTATGTATTCTATACTACTTGGGATAAATTTTGGAATTGTATTTCGAAAGAAATACTCAAAATTAAAAAAATTTAAAAGTTTTAAAAAAACTTCATCCAAAATTTTAAAATATACTTTTTTATAAAAGTATTTTATAGATTATTGAAGTAGAAAAGAAGCAGAGAATGTACACTATCTCTCATTGAATGAAAAAAGACAATTTTAAATCCCATCAAATTTTATTAAATTTAATTGACATTTTGTCCGTCTATTTTTCCAATTCCTCGGTTTAATTACCCAAGTTTAAGGTATGTATTCTATACTACTTGGGATAAATTTTGGAATTGTATTTCGAAAGAAATACTTAAAATTAAAAAAATTTAAAAGTTTTAAAAAAACTTCATCCAAAATTTTTAAAATATACTTTTTTATAAAAGTATTTTATAGATTATTGAAGTAGAAAAGAAGCAGAGAATGTACACTATCTCTCATTGAATGAAAAAAGACAATTTTAAATCCCATCAAATTTTATTAAATTTAATTGACATTTTGTCCGTCTATTTTTCCAATTCCTCGGTTTAATTACCCAAGTTTAAGGTATGTATTCTATACTACTTGGGATAAATTTTGGAATTGTATTTCGAAAGAAATACTCAAAATTTAAAAAAATTTAAAAGTTTTAAAAAAACTTCATCCAAAATTTTTAAAATATACTTTTTTATAAAAGTATTTTATAGATTATTGAAGTAGAAAAGAAGCAGAGAATGTACACTATCTCTCATTGAATGAAAAAAGACAATTTTAAATCCCATCAAATTTTATTAAATTTAATTGACATTTTGTCCGTCTATTTTTCCAATTCCTCGGTTTAATTACCCAAGTTTAAGGTATGTATTCTATACTACTTGGGATAAATTTTGGAATTGTATTTCGAAAGAAATACTTAAAATTAAAAAAAATTTAAAAGTTTTAAAAAAACTTCATCCAAAATTTTTAAAATATACTTTTTTATAAAAGTATTTTATAGATTATTGAAGTAGAAAAGAAGCAGAGAATGTACACTATCTCTCATTGAATGAAAAAAGACAATTTTAAATCCCATCAAATTTTATTAAATTTAATTGACATTTTGTCCGTCTATTTTTCCAATTCCTCGGTTTAATTACCCAAGTTTAAGGTATGTATTCTATACTACTTGGGATAAATTTTGGAATTGTATTTCGAAAGAAATACTCAAAATTTAAAAAAATTTAAAAGTTTTAAAAAAACTTCATCCAAAATTTTTAAAATATACTTTTTTATAAAAGTATTTTATAGATTATTGAAGTAGAAAAGAAGCAGAGAATGTACACTATCTCTCATTGAATGAAAAAAGACAATTTTAAATCCCATCAAATTTTATTAAATTTAATTGACATTTTGTCCGTCTATTTTTCCAATTCCTCGGTTTAATTACCCAAGTTTAAGGTATGTATTCTATACTACTTGGGATAAATTTTGGAATTGTATTTCGAAAGAAATACTCAAAATTAAAAAAATTTAAAAGTTTTAAAAAAACTTCATCCAAAATTTTTAAAATATACTTTTTTATAAAAGTATTTTATAGATTATTGAAGTAGAAAAGAAGCAGAGAATGTACACTATCTCTCATTGAATGAAAAAAGACAATTTTAAATCCCATCAAATTTTATTAAATTTAATTGACATTTTGTCCGTCTATTTTTCCAATTCCTCGGTTTAATTACCCAAGTTTAAGGTATGTATTCTATACTACTTGGGATAAATTTTGGAATTGTATTTCGAAAGAAATACTCAAAATTTAAAAAAATTTAAAAGTTTTAAAAAAACTTCATCCAAAATTTTAAAATATACTTTTTTATAAAAGTATTTTATAGATTATTGAAGTAGAAAAGAAGCAGAGAATGTACACTATCTCTCATTGAATGAAAAAAGACAATTTTAAATCCCATCAAATTTTATTAAATTTAATTGACATTTTGTCCGTCTATTTTTCCAATTCCTCGGTTTAATTACCCAAGTTTAAGGTATGTATTCTATACTACTTGGGATAAATTTTGGAATTGTATTTCGAAAGAAATACTCAAAATTTAAAAAAATTTAAAAGTTTTAAAAAAACTTCATCCAAAATTTTTAAAATATACTTTTTTATAAAAGTATTTTATAGATTATTGAAGTAGAAAAGAAGCAGAGAATGTACACTATCTCTCATTGAATGAAAAAAGACAATTTTAAATCCCATCAAATTTTATTAAATTTAATTGACATTTTGTCCGTCTATTTTTCCAATTCCTCGGTTTAATTACCCAAGTTTAAGGTATGTATTCTATACTACTTGGGATAAATTTTGGAATTGTATTTCGAAAGAAATACTCAAAATTTAAAAAAATTTAAAAGTTTTAAAAAAACTTCATCCAAAATTTTTAAAATATACTTTTTTATAAAAGTATTTTATAGATTATTGAAGTAGAAAAGAAGCAGAGAATGTACACTATCTCTCATTGAATGAAAAAAGACAATTTTAAATCCCATCAAATTTTATTAAATTTAATTGACATTTTGTCCGTCTATTTTTCCAATTCCTCGGTTTAATTACCCAAGTTTAAGGTATGTATTCTATACTACTTGGGATAAATTTTGGAATTGTATTTCGAAAGAAATACTCAAAATTTAAAAAAATTTAAAAGTTTTAAAAAAACTTCATCCAAAATTTTTAAAATATACTTTTTTATAAAAGTATTTTATAGATTATTGAAGTAGAAAAGAAGCAGAGAATGTACACTATCTCTCATTGAATGAAAAAAGACAATTTTAAATCCCATCAAATTTTATTAAATTTAATTGACATTTTGTCCGTCTATTTTTCCAATTCCTCGGTTTAATTACCCAAGTTTAAGGTATGTATTCTATACTACTTGGGATAAATTTTGGAATTGTATTTCGAAAGAAATACTCAAAATTTAAAAAAATTTAAAAGTTTTAAAAAAACTTCATCCAAAATTTTTAAAATATACTTTTTTATAAAAGTATTTTATAGATTATTGAAGTAGAAAAGAAGCAGAGAATGTACACTATCTCTCATTGAATGAAAAAAGACAATTTTAAATCCCATCAAATTTTATTAAATTTAATTGACATTTTGTCCGTCTATTTTTCCAATTCCTCGGTTTAATTACCCAAGTTTAAGGTATGTATTCTATACTACTTGGGATAAATTTTGGAATTGTATTTCGAAAGAAATACTCAAAATTTAAAAAAATTTAAAAGTTTTAAAAAAACTTCATCCAAAATTTTTAAAATATACTTTTTTATAAAAGTATTTTATAGATTATTGAAGTAGAAAAGAAGCAGAGAATGTACACTATCTCTCATTGAATGAAAAAAGACAATTTTAAATCCCATCAAATTTTATTAAATTTAATTGACATTTTGTCCGTCTATTTTTCCAATTCCTCGGTTTAATTACCCAAGTTTAAGGTATGTATTCTATACTACTTGGGATAAATTTTGGAATTGTATTTCGAAAGAAATACTCAAAATTTAAAAAAATTTAAAAGTTTTAAAAAAACTTCATCCAAAATTTTTAAAATATACTTTTTTATAAAAGTATTTTATAGATTATTGAAGTAGAAAAGAAGCAGAGAATGTACACTATCTCTCATTGAATGAAAAAAGACAATTTTAAATCCCATCAAATTTTATTAAATTTAATTGACATTTTGTCCGTCTATTTTTCCAATTCCTCGGTTTAATTACCCAAGTTTAAGGTATGTATTCTATACTACTTGGGATAAATTTTGGAATTGTATTTCGAAAGAAATACTTAAAATTTAAAAAATTTAAAAGTTTTAAAAAAACTTCATCCAAAATTTTTAAAATATACTTTTTTATAAAAGTATTTTATAGATTATTGAAGTAGAAAAGAAGCAGAGAATGTACACTATCTCTCATTGAATGAAAAAAGACAATTTTAAATCCCATCAAATTTTATTAAATTTAATTGACATTTTGTCCGTCTATTTTTCCAATTCCTCGGTTTAATTACCCAAGTTTAAGGTATGTATTCTATACTACTTGGGATAAATTTTGGAATTGTATTTCGAAAGAAATACTCAAAATTTAAAAAAATTTAAAAGTTTTAAAAAAACTTCATCCAAAATTTTAAAATATACTTTTTTATAAAAGTATTTTATAGATTATTGAAGTAGAAAAGAAGCAGAGAATGTACACTATCTCTCATTGAATGAAAAAAGACAATTTTAAATCCCATCAAATTTTATTAAATTTAATTGACATTTTGTCCGTCTATTTTTCCAATTCCTCGGTTTAATTACCCAAGTTTAAGGTATGTATTCTATACTACTTGGGATAAATTTTGGAATTGTATTTCGAAAGAAATACTCAAAATTTAAAAAAATTTAAAAGTTTTAAAAAAACTTCATCCAAAATTTTTAAAATATACTTTTTTATAAAAGTATTTTATAGATTATTGAAGTAGAAAAGAAGCAGAGAATGTACACTATCTCTCATTGAATGAAAAAAGACAATTTTAAATCCCATCAAATTTTATTAAATTTAATTGACATTTTGTCCGTCTATTTTTCCAATTCCTCGGTTTAATTACCCAAGTTTAAGGTATGTATTCTATACTACTTGGGATAAATTTTGGAATTGTATTTCGAAAGAAATACTCAAAATTAAAAAAATTTAAAAGTTTTAAAAAAACTTCATCCAAAATTTTTAAAATATACTTTTTATAATTGTATTTTATAGATTATTGATCTATAAATCAATCAGAGAATGTACACTATCTCTCATTGAATGAAAAAAGACAATTTTAAATCCCATCAAATTTTATTAAATTTAATTGACATTTTGTCCGTCTATTTTTCCAATTCCTCGGTTTAATTACCCAAGTTTAAGGTATGTATTCTATACTACTTGGGATAAATTTTGGAATTGTATTTCGAAAGAAATACTCAAAATTTAAAAAAATTTAAAAGTTTTAAAAAAACTTCATCCAAAATTTTTAAAATATACTTTTTTATAAAAGTATTTTATAGATTATTGAAGTAGAAAAGAAGCAGAGAATGTACACTATCTCTCATTGAATGAAAAAAGACAATTTTAAATCCCATCAAATTTTATTAAATTTAATTGACATTTTGTCCGTCTATTTTTCCAATTCCTCGGTTTAATTACCCAAGTTTAAGGTATGTATTCTATACTACTTGGGATAAATTTTGGAATTGTATTTCGAAAGAAATACTCAAAATTTAAAAAAATTTAAAAGTTTTAAAAAAACTTCATCCAAAATTTTTAAAATATACTTTTTTATAAAAGTATTTTATAGATTATTGAAGTAGAAAAGAAGCAGAGAATGTACACTATCTCTCATTGAATGAAAAAAGACAATTTTAAATCCCATCAAATTTTATTAAATTTAATTGACATTTTGTCCGTCTATTTTTCCAATTCCTCGGTTTAATTACCCAAGTTTAAGGTATGTATTCTATACTACTTGGGATAAATTTTGGAATTGTATTTCGAAAGAAATACTCAAAATTAAAAAAATTTAAAAGTTTTAAAAAAACTTCATCCAAAATTTTTAAAATATACTTTTTTATAAAAGTATTTTATAGATTATTGAAGTAGAAAAGAAGCAGAGAATGTACACTATCTCTCATTGAATGAAAAAAGACAATTTTAAATCCCATCAAATTTTATTAAATTTAATTGACATTTTGTCCGTCTATTTTTCCAATTCCTCGGTTTAATTACCCAAGTTTAAGGTATGTATTCTATACTACTTGGGATAAATTTTGGAATTGTATTTCGAAAGAAATACTCAAAATTTAAAAAAATTTAAAAGTTTTAAAAAAACTTCATCCAAAATTTTTAAAATATACTTTTTTATAAAAGTATTTTATAGATTATTGAAGTAGAAAAGAAGCAGAGAATGTACACTATCTCTCATTGAATGAAAAAAGACAATTTTAAATCCCATCAAATTTTATTAAATTTAATTGACATTTTGTCCGTCTATTTTTCCAATTCCTCGGTTTAATTACCCAAGTTTAAGGTATGTATTCTATACTACTTGGGATAAATTTTGGAATTGTATTTCGAAAGAAATACTCAAAATTTAAAAAAATTTAAAAGTTTTAAAAAAACTTCATCCAAAATTTTTAAAATATACTTTTTTATAAAAGTATTTTATAGATTATTGAAGTAGAAAAGAAGCAGAGAATGTACACTATCTCTCATTGAATGAAAAAAGACAATTTTAAATCCCATCAAATTTTATTAAATTTAATTGACATTTTGTCCGTCTATTTTTCCAATTCCTCGGTTTAATTACCCAAGTTTAAGGTATGTATTCTATACTACTTGGGATAAATTTTGGAATTGTATTTCGAAAGAAATACTCAAAATTTAAAAAAATTTAAAAGTTTTAAAAAAACTTCATCCAAAATTTTTAAAATATACTTTTTTATAAAAGTATTTTATAGATTATTGAAGTAGAAAAGAAGCAGAGAATGTACACTATCTCTCATTGAATGAAAAAAGACAATTTTAAATCCCATCAAATTTTATTAAATTTAATTGACATTTTGTCCGTCTATTTTTCCAATTCCTCGGTTTAATTACCCAAGTTTAAGGTATGTATTCTATACTACTTGGGATAAATTTTGGAATTGTATTTCGAAAGAAATACTCAAAATTTAAAAAAATTTAAAAGTTTTAAAAAAACTTCATCCAAAATTTTTAAAATATACTTTTTTATAAAAGTATTTTATAGATTATTGAAGTAGAAAAGAAGCAGAGAATGTACACTATCTCTCATTGAATGAAAAAAGACAATTTTAAATCCCATCAAATTTTATTAAATTTAATTGACATTTTGTCCGTCTATTTTTCCAATTCCTCGGTTTAATTACCCAAGTTTAAGGTATGTATTCTATACTACTTGGGATAAATTTTGGAATTGTATTTCGAAAGAAATACTCAAAATTTAAAAAAATTTAAAAGTTTTAAAAAAACTTCATCCAAAATTTTTAAAATATACTTTTTTATAAAAGTATTTTATAGATTATTGAAGTAGAAAAGAAGCAGAGAATGTACACTATCTCTCATTGAATGAAAAAAGACAATTTTAAATCCCATCAAATTTTATTAAATTTAATTGACATTTTGTCCGTCTATTTTTCCAATTCCTCGGTTTAATTACCCAAGTTTAAGGTATGTATTCTATACTACTTGGGATAAATTTTGGAATTGTATTTCGAAAGAAATACTCAAAATTTAAAAAAATTTAAAAGTTTTAAAAAAACTTCATCCAAAATTTTTAAAATATACTTTTTTATAAAAGTATTTTATAGATTATTGAAGTAGAAAAGAAGCAGAGAATGTACACTATCTCTCATTGAATGAAAAAAGACAATTTTAAATCCCATCAAATTTTATTAAATTTAATTGACATTTTGTCCGTCTATTTTTCCAATTCCTCGGTTTAATTACCCAAGTTTAAGGTATGTATTCTATACTACTTGGGATAAATTTTGGAATTGTATTTCGAAAGAAATACTCAAAATTTAAAAAAATTTAAAAGTTTTAAAAAAACTTCATCCAAAATTTTTAAAATATACTTTTTTATAAAAGTATTTTATAGATTATTGAAGTAGAAAAGAAGCAGAGAATGTACACTATCTCTCATTGAATGAAAAAAGACAATTTTAAATCCCATCAAATTTTATTAAATTTAATTGACATTTTGTCCGTCTATTTTTCCAATTCCTCGGTTTAATTACCCAAGTTTAAGGTATGTATTCTATACTACTTGGGATAAATTTTGGAATTGTATTTCGAAAGAAATACTCAAAATTTAAAAAAATTTAAAAGTTTTAAAAAAACTTCATCCAAAATTTTTAAAATATACTTTTTTATAAAAGTATTTTATAGATTATTGAAGTAGAAAAGAAGCAGAGAATGTACACTATCTCTCATTGAATGAAAAAAGACAATTTTAAATCCCATCAAATTTTATTAAATTTAATTGACATTTTGTCCGTCTATTTTTCCAATTCCTCGGTTTAATTACCCAAGTTTAAGGTATGTATTCTATACTACTTGGGATAAATTTTGGAATTGTATTTCGAAAGAAATACTCAAAATTAAAAAAATTTAAAAGTTTTAAAAAAACTTCATCCAAAATTTTTAAAATATACTTTTTTATAAAAGTATTTTATAGATTATTGAAGTAGAAAAGAAGCAGAGAATGTACACTATCTCTCATTGAATGAAAAAAGACAATTTTAAATCCCATCAAATTTTATTAAATTTAATTGACATTTTGTCCGTCTATTTTTCCAATTCCTCGGTTTAATTACCCAAGTTTAAGGTATGTATTCTATACTACTTGGGATAAATTTTGGAATTGTATTTCGAAAGAAATACTCAAAATTTAAAAAAATTTAAAAGTTTTAAAAAAACTTCATCCAAAATTTTTAAAATATACTTTTTTATAAAAGTATTTTATAGATTATTGAAGTAGAAAAGAAGCAGAGAATGTACACTATCTCTCATTGAATGAAAAAAGACAATTTTAAATCCCATCAAATTTTATTAAATTTAATTGACATTTTGTCCGTCTATTTTTCCAATTCCTCGGTTTAATTACCCAAGTTTAAGGTATGTATTCTATACTACTTGGGATAAATTTTGGAATTGTATTTCGAAAGAAATACTCAAAATTTAAAAAAATTTAAAAGTTTTAAAAAAACTTCATCCAAAATTTTTAAAATATACTTTTTTATAAAAGTATTTTATAGATTATTGAAGTAGAAAAGAAGCAGAGAATGTACACTATCTCTCATTGAATGAAAAAAGACAATTTTAAATCCCATCAAATTTTATTAAATTTAATTGACATTTTGTCCGTCTATTTTTCCAATTCCTCGGTTTAATTACCCAAGTTTAAGGTATGTATTCTATACTACTTGGGATAAATTTTGGAATTGTATTTCGAAAGAAATACTCAAAATTTAAAAAAATTTAAAAGTTTTAAAAAAACTTCATCCAAAATTTTTAAAATATACTTTTTTATAAAAGTATTTTATAGATTATTGAAGTAGAAAAGAAGCAGAGAATGTACACTATCTCTCATTGAATGAAAAAAGACAATTTTAAATCCCATCAAATTTTATTAAATTTAATTGACATTTTGTCCGTCTATTTTTCCAATTCCTCGGTTTAATTACCCAAGTTTAAGGTATGTATTCTATACTACTTGGGATAAATTTTGGAATTGTATTTCGAAAGAAATACTTAAAATTTAAAAAATTTAAAAGTTTTAAAAAAACTTCATCCAAAATTTTTAAAATATACTTTTTTATAAAAGTATTTTATAGATTATTGAAGTAGAAAAGAAGCAGAGAATGTACACTATCTCTCATTGAATGAAAAAAGACAATTTTAAATCCCATCAAATTTTATTAAATTTAATTGACATTTTGTCCGTCTATTTTTCCAATTCCTCGGTTTAATTACCCAAGTTTAAGGTATGTATTCTATACTACTTGGGATAAATTTTGGAATTGTATTTCGAAAGAAATACTCAAAATTTAAAAAAATTTAAAAGTTTTAAAAAAACTTCATCCAAAATTTTTAAAATATACTTTTTTATAAAAGTATTTTATAGATTATTGAAGTAGAAAAGAAGCAGAGAATGTACACTATCTCTCATTGAATGAAAAAAGACAATTTTAAATCCCATCAAATTTTATTAAATTTAATTGACATTTTGTCCGTCTATTTTTCCAATTCCTCGGTTTAATTACCCAAGTTTAAGGTATGTATTCTATACTACTTGGGATAAATTTTGGAATTGTATTTCGAAAGAAATACTCAAAATTTAAAAAAATTTAAAAGTTTTAAAAAAACTTCATCCAAAATTTTTAAAATATACTTTTTTATAAAAGTATTTTATAGATTATTGAAGTAGAAAAGAAGCAGAGAATGTACACTATCTCTCATTGAATGAAAAAAGACAATTTTAAATCCCATCAAATTTTATTAAATTTAATTGACATTTTGTCCGTCTATTTTTCCAATTCCTCGGTTTAATTACCCAAGTTTAAGGTATGTATTCTATACTACTTGGGATAAATTTTGGAATTGTATTTCGAAAGAAATACTCAAAATTTAAAAAAATTTAAAAGTTTTAAAAAAACTTCATCCAAAATTTTTAAAATATACTTTTTTATAAAAGTATTTTATAGATTATTGAAGTAGAAAAGAAGCAGAGAATGTACACTATCTCTCATTGAATGAAAAAAGACAATTTTAAATCCCATCAAATTTTATTAAATTTAATTGACATTTTGTCCGTCTATTTTTCCAATTCCTCGGTTTAATTACCCAAGTTTAAGGTATGTATTCTATACTACTTGGGATAAATTTTGGAATTGTATTTCGAAAGAAATACTCAAAATTTAAAAAAATTTAAAAGTTTTAAAAAAACTTCATCCAAAATTTTTAAAATATACTTTTTTATAAAAGTATTTTATAGATTATTGAAGTAGAAAAGAAGCAGAGAATGTACACTATCTCTCATTGAATGAAAAAAGACAATTTTAAATCCCATCAAATTTTATTAAATTTAATTGACATTTTGTCCGTCTATTTTTCCAATTCCTCGGTTTAATTACCCAAGTTTAAGGTATGTATTCTATACTACTTGGGATAAATTTTGGAATTGTATTTCGAAAGAAATACTCAAAATTTAAAAAAATTTAAAAGTTTTAAAAAAACTTCATCCAAAATTTTTAAAATATACTTTTTTATAAAAGTATTTTATAGATTATTGAAGTAGAAAAGAAGCAGAGAATGTACACTATCTCTCATTGAATGAAAAAAGACAATTTTAAATCCCATCAAATTTTATTAAATTTAATTGACATTTTGTCCGTCTATTTTTCCAATTCCTCGGTTTAATTACCCAAGTTTAAGGTATGTATTCTATACTACTTGGGATAAATTTTGGAATTGTATTTCGAAAGAAATACTCAAAATTTAAAAAAATTAAAAGTTTTAAAAAAACTTCATCCAAAATTTTTAAAATATACTTTTTTATAAAAGTATTTTATAGATTATTGAAGTAGAAAAGAAGCAGAGAATGTACACTATCTCTCATTGAATGAAAAAAGACAATTTTAAATCCCATCAAATTTTATTAAATTTAATTGACATTTTGTCCGTCTATTTTTCCAATTCCTCGGTTTAATTACCCAAGTTTAAGGTATGTATTCTATACTACTTGGGATAAATTTTGGAATTGTATTTCGAAAGAAATACTCAAAATTTAAAAAAATTTAAAAGTTTTAAAAAAACTTCATCCAAAATTTTTAAAATATACTTTTTTATAAAAGTATTTTATAGATTATTGAAGTAGAAAAGAAGCAGAGAATGTACACTATCTCTCATTGAATGAAAAAAGACAATTTTAAATCCCATCAAATTTTATTAAATTTAATTGACATTTTGTCCGTCTATTTTTCCAATTCCTCGGTTTAATTACCCAAGTTTAAGGTATGTATTCTATACTACTTGGGATAAATTTTGGAATTGTATTTCGAAAGAAATACTCAAAATTTAAAAAAATTTAAAAGTTTTAAAAAAACTTCATCCAAAATTTTTAAAATATACTTTTTTATAAAAGTATTTTATAGATTATTGAAGTAGAAAAGAAGCAGAGAATGTACACTATCTCTCATTGAATGAAAAAAGACAATTTTAAATCCCATCAAATTTTATTAAATTTAATTGACATTTTGTCCGTCTATTTTTCCAATTCCTCGGTTTAATTACCCAAGTTTAAGGTATGTATTCTATACTACTTGGGATAAATTTTGGAATTGTATTTCGAAAGAAATACTCAAAATTAAAAAAATTTAAAAGTTTTAAAAAAACTTCATCCAAAATTTTTAAAATATACTTTTTTATAAAAGTATTTTATAGATTATTGAAGTAGAAAAGAAGCAGAGAATGTACACTATCTCTCATTGAATGAAAAAAGACAATTTTAAATCCCATCAAATTTTATTAAATTTAATTGACATTTTGTCCGTCTATTTTTCCAATTCCTCGGTTTAATTACCCAAGTTTAAGGTATGTATTCTATACTACTTGGGATAAATTTTGGAATTGTATTTCGAAAGAAATACTCAAAATTTAAAAAAATTTAAAAGTTTTAAAAAAACTTCATCCAAAATTTTTAAAATATACTTTTTTATAAAAGTATTTTATAGATTATTGAAGTAGAAAAGAAGCAGAGAATGTACACTATCTCTCATTGAATGAAAAAAGACAATTTTAAATCCCATCAAATTTTATTAAATTTAATTGACATTTTGTCCGTCTATTTTTCCAATTCCTCGGTTTAATTACCCAAGTTTAAGGTATGTATTCTATACTACTTGGGATAAATTTTGGAATTGTATTTCGAAAGAAATACTCAAAATTTAAAAAAATTTAAAAGTTTTAAAAAAACTTCATCCAAAATTTTTAAAATATACTTTTTTATAAAAGTATTTTATAGATTATTGAAGTAGAAAAGAAGCAGAGAATGTACACTATCTCTCATTGAATGAAAAAAGACAATTTTAAATCCCATCAAATTTTATTAAATTTAATTGACATTTTGTCCGTCTATTTTTCCAATTCCTCGGTTTAATTACCCAAGTTTAAGGTATGTATTCTATACTACTTGGGATAAATTTTGGAATTGTATTTCGAAAGAAATACTCAAAATTTAAAAAAATTTAAAAGTTTTAAAAAAACTTCATCCAAAATTTTTAAAATATACTTTTTTATAAAAGTATTTTATAGATTATTGAAGTAGAAAAGAAGCAGAGAATGTACACTATCTCTCATTGAATGAAAAAAGACAATTTTAAATCCCATCAAATTTTATTAAATTTAATTGACATTTTGTCCGTCTATTTTTCCAATTCCTCGGTTTAATTACCCAAGTTTAAGGTATGTATTCTATACTACTTGGGATAAATTTTGGAATTGTATTTCGAAAGAAATACTCAAAATTTAAAAAAATTTAAAAGTTTTAAAAAAACTTCATCCAAAATTTTTAAAATATACTTTTTTATAAAAGTATTTTATAGATTATTGAAGTAGAAAAGAAGCAGAGAATGTACACTATCTCTCATTGAATGAAAAAAGACAATTTTAAATCCCATCAAATTTTATTAAATTTAATTGACATTTTGTCCGTCTATTTTTCCAATTCCTCGGTTTAATTACCCAAGTTTAAGGTATGTATTCTATACTACTTGGGATAAATTTTGGAATTGTATTTCGAAAGAAATACTCAAAATTTAAAAAAATTTAAAAGTTTTAAAAAAACTTCATCCAAAATTTTTAAAATATACTTTTTTATAAAAGTATTTTATAGATTATTGAAGTAGAAAAGAAGCAGAGAATGTACACTATCTCTCATTGAATGAAAAAAGACAATTTTAAATCCCATCAAATTTTATTAAATTTAATTGACATTTTGTCCGTCTATTTTTCCAATTCCTCGGTTTAATTACCCAAGTTTAAGGTATGTATTCTATACTACTTGGGATAAATTTTGGAATTGTATTTCGAAAGAAATACTCAAAATTTAAAAAAATTTAAAAGTTTTAAAAAAACTTCATCCAAAATTTTTAAAATATACTTTTTTATAAAAGTATTTTATAGATTATTGAAGTAGAAAAGAAGCAGAGAATGTACACTATCTCTCATTGAATGAAAAAAGACAATTTTAAATCCCATCAAATTTTATTAAATTTAATTGACATTTTGTCCGTCTATTTTTCCAATTCCTCGGTTTAATTACCCAAGTTTAAGGTATGTATTCTATACTACTTGGGATAAATTTTGGAATTGTATTTCGAAAGAAATACTCAAAATTTAAAAAAATTTAAAAGTTTTAAAAAAACTTCATCCAAAATTTTTAAAATATACTTTTTTATAAAAGTATTTTATAGATTATTGAAGTAGAAAAGAAGCAGAGAATGTACACTATCTCTCATTGAATGAAAAAAGACAATTTTAAATCCCATCAAATTTTATTAAATTTAATTGACATTTTGTCCGTCTATTTTTCCAATTCCTCGGTTTAATTACCCAAGTTTAAGGTATGTATTCTATACTACTTGGGATAAATTTTGGAATTGTATTTCGAAAGAAATACTCAAAATTTAAAAAAATTTAAAAGTTTTAAAAAAACTTCATCCAAAATTTTTAAAATATACTTTTTTATAAAAGTATTTTATAGATTATTGAAGTAGAAAAGAAGCAGAGAATGTACACTATCTCTCATTGAATGAAAAAAGACAATTTTAAATCCCATCAAATTTTATTAAATTTAATTGACATTTTGTCCGTCTATTTTTCCAATTCCTCGGTTTAATTACCCAAGTTTAAGGTATGTATTCTATACTACTTGGGATAAATTTTGGAATTGTATTTCGAAAGAAATACTCAAAATTTAAAAAAATTTAAAAGTTTTAAAAAAACTTCATCCAAAATTTTTAAAATATACTTTTTTATAAAAGTATTTTATAGATTATTGAAGTAGAAAAGAAGCAGAGAATGTACACTATCTCTCATTGAATGAAAAAAGACAATTTTAAATCCCATCAAATTTTATTAAATTTAATTGACATTTTGTCCGTCTATTTTTCCAATTCCTCGGTTTAATTACCCAAGTTTAAGGTATGTATTCTATACTACTTGGGATAAATTTTGGAATTGTATTTCGAAAGAAATACTCAAAATTTAAAAAAATTTAAAAGTTTTAAAAAAACTTCATCCAAAATTTTTAAAATATACTTTTTTATAAAAGTATTTTATAGATTATTGAAGTAGAAAAGAAGCAGAGAATGTACACTATCTCTCATTGAATGAAAAAAGACAATTTTAAATCCCATCAAATTTTATTAAATTTAATTGACATTTTGTCCGTCTATTTTTCCAATTCCTCGGTTTAATTACCCAAGTTTAAGGTATGTATTCTATACTACTTGGGATAAATTTTGGAATTGTATTTCGAAAGAAATACTCAAAATTTAAAAAAATTTAAAAGTTTTAAAAAAACTTCATCCAAAATTTTTAAAATATACTTTTTTATAAAAGTATTTTATAGATTATTGAAGTAGAAAAGAAGCAGAGAATGTACACTATCTCTCATTGAATGAAAAAAGACAATTTTAAATCCCATCAAATTTTATTAAATTTAATTGACATTTTGTCCGTCTATTTTTCCAATTCCTCGGTTTAATTACCCAAGTTTAAGGTATGTATTCTATACTACTTGGGATAAATTTTGGAATTGTATTTCGAAAGAAATACTCAAAATTTAAAAAAATTTAAAAGTTTTAAAAAAACTTCATCCAAAATTTTTAAAATATACTTTTTTATAAAAGTATTTTATAGATTATTGAAGTAGAAAAGAAGCAGAGAATGTACACTATCTCTCATTGAATGAAAAAAGACAATTTTAAATCCCATCAAATTTTATTAAATTTAATTGACATTTTGTCCGTCTATTTTTCCAATTCCTCGGTTTAATTACCCAAGTTTAAGGTATGTATTCTATACTACTTGGGATAAATTTTGGAATTGTATTTCGAAAGAAATACTCAAAATTTAAAAAAATTTAAAAGTTTTAAAAAAACTTCATCCAAAATTTTTAAAATATACTTTTTTATAAAAGTATTTTATAGATTATTGAAGTAGAAAAGAAGCAGAGAATGTACACTATCTCTCATTGAATGAAAAAAGACAATTTTAAATCCCATCAAATTTTATTAAATTTAATTGACATTTTGTCCGTCTATTTTTCCAATTCCTCGGTTTAATTACCCAAGTTTAAGGTATGTATTCTATACTACTTGGGATAAATTTTGGAATTGTATTTCGAAAGAAATACTCAAAATTTAAAAAAATTTAAAAGTTTTAAAAAAACTTCATCCAAAATTTTTAAAATATACTTTTTTATAAAAGTATTTTATAGATTATTGAAGTAGAAAAGAAGCAGAGAATGTACACTATCTCTCATTGAATGAAAAAAGACAATTTTAAATCCCATCAAATTTTATTAAATTTAATTGACATTTTGTCCGTCTATTTTTCCAATTCCTCGGTTTAATTACCCAAGTTTAAGGTATGTATTCTATACTACTTGGGATAAATTTTGGAATTGTATTTCGAAAGAAATACTCAAAATTTAAAAAAATTTAAAAGTTTTAAAAAAACTTCATCCAAAATTTTTAAAATATACTTTTTTATAAAAGTATTTTATAGATTATTGAAGTAGAAAAGAAGCAGAGAATGTACACTATCTCTCATTGAATGAAAAAAGACAATTTTAAATCCCATCAAATTTTATTAAATTTAATTGACATTTTGTCCGTCTATTTTTCCAATTCCTCGGTTTAATTACCCAAGTTTAAGGTATGTATTCTATACTACTTGGGATAAATTTTGGAATTGTATTTCGAAAGAAATACTCAAAATTTAAAAAAATTTAAAAGTTTTAAAAAAACTTCATCCAAAATTTTTAAAATATACTTTTTTATAAAAGTATTTTATAGATTATTGAAGTAGAAAAGAAGCAGAGAATGTACACTATCTCTCATTGAATGAAAAAAGACAATTTTAAATCCCATCAAATTTTATTAAATTTAATTGACATTTTGTCCGTCTATTTTTCCAATTCCTCGGTTTAATTACCCAAGTTTAAGGTATGTATTCTATACTACTTGGGATAAATTTTGGAATTGTATTTCGAAAGAAATACTCAAAATTTAAAAAAATTTAAAAGTTTTAAAAAAACTTCATCCAAAATTTTTAAAATATACTTTTTTATAAAAGTATTTTATAGATTATTGAAGTAGAAAAGAAGCAGAGAATGTACACTATCTCTCATTGAATGAAAAAAGACAATTTTAAATCCCATCAAATTTTATTAAATTTAATTGACATTTTGTCCGTCTATTTTTCCAATTCCTCGGTTTAATTACCCAAGTTTAAGGTATGTATTCTATACTACTTGGGATAAATTTTGGAATTGTATTTCGAAAGAAATACTCAAAATTTAAAAAAATTTAAAAGTTTTAAAAAAACTTCATCCAAAATTTTTAAAATATACTTTTTTATAAAAGTATTTTATAGATTATTGAAGTAGAAAAGAAGCAGAGAATGTACACTATCTCTCATTGAATGAAAAAAGACAATTTTAAATCCCATCAAATTTTATTAAATTTAATTGACATTTTGTCCGTCTATTTTTCCAATTCCTCGGTTTAATTACCCAAGTTTAAGGTATGTATTCTATACTACTTGGGATAAATTTTGGAATTGTATTTCGAAAGAAATACTCAAAATTTAAAAAAATTTAAAAGTTTTAAAAAAACTTCATCCAAAATTTTTAAAATATACTTTTTTATAAAAGTATTTTATAGATTATTGAAGTAGAAAAGAAGCAGAGAATGTACACTATCTCTCATTGAATGAAAAAAGACAATTTTAAATCCCATCAAATTTTATTAAATTTAATTGACATTTTGTCCGTCTATTTTTCCAATTCCTCGGTTTAATTACCCAAGTTTAAGGTATGTATTCTATACTACTTGGGATAAATTTTGGAATTGTATTTCGAAAGAAATACTCAAAATTTAAAAAAATTTAAAAGTTTTAAAAAAACTTCATCCAAAATTTTTAAAATATACTTTTTTATAAAAGTATTTTATAGATTATTGAAGTAGAAAAGAAGCAGAGAATGTACACTATCTCTCATTGAATGAAAAAAGACAATTTTAAATCCCATCAAATTTTATTAAATTTAATTGACATTTTGTCCGTCTATTTTTCCAATTCCTCGGTTTAATTACCCAAGTTTAAGGTATGTATTCTATACTACTTGGGATAAATTTTGGAATTGTATTTCGAAAGAAATACTCAAAATTTAAAAAAATTTAAAAGTTTTAAAAAAACTTCATCCAAAATTTTTAAAATATACTTTTTTATAAAAGTATTTTATAGATTATTGAAGTAGAAAAGAAGCAGAGAATGTACACTATCTCTCATTGAATGAAAAAAGACAATTTTAAATCCCATCAAATTTTATTAAATTTAATTGACATTTTGTCCGTCTATTTTTCCAATTCCTCGGTTTAATTACCCAAGTTTAAGGTATGTATTCTATACTACTTGGGATAAATTTTGGAATTGTATTTCGAAAGAAATACTCAAAATTTAAAAAAATTTAAAAGTTTTAAAAAAACTTCATCCAAAATTTTTAAAATATACTTTTTTATAAAAGTATTTTATAGATTATTGAAGTAGAAAAGAAGCAGAGAATGTACACTATCTCTCATTGAATGAAAAAAGACAATTTTAAATCCCATCAAATTTTATTAAATTTAATTGACATTTTGTCCGTCTATTTTTCCAATTCCTCGGTTTAATTACCCAAGTTTAAGGTATGTATTCTATACTACTTGGGATAAATTTTGGAATTGTATTTCGAAAGAAATACTCAAAATTTAAAAAAATTTAAAAGTTTTAAAAAAACTTCATCCAAAATTTTTAAAATATACTTTTTTATAAAAGTATTTTATAGATTATTGAAGTAGAAAAGAAGCAGAGAATGTACACTATCTCTCATTGAATGAAAAAAGACAATTTTAAATCCCATCAAATTTTATTAAATTTAATTGACATTTTGTCCGTCTATTTTTCCAATTCCTCGGTTTAATTACCCAAGTTTAAGGTATGTATTCTATACTACTTGGGATAAATTTTGGAATTGTATTTCGAAAGAAATACTCAAAATTTAAAAAAATTTAAAAGTTTTAAAAAAACTTCATCCAAAATTTTTAAAATATACTTTTTTATAAAAGTATTTTATAGATTATTGAAGTAGAAAAGAAGCAGAGAATGTACACTATCTCTCATTGAATGAAAAAAGACAATTTTAAATCCCATCAAATTTTATTAAATTTAATTGACATTTTGTCCGTCTATTTTTCCAATTCCTCGGTTTAATTACCCAAGTTTAAGGTATGTATTCTATACTACTTGGGATAAATTTTGGAATTGTATTTCGAAAGAAATACTCAAAATTTAAAAAAATTTAAAAGTTTTAAAAAAACTTCATCCAAAATTTTTAAAATATACTTTTTTATAAAAGTATTTTATAGATTATTGAAGTAGAAAAGAAGCAGAGAATGTACACTATCTCTCATTGAATGAAAAAAGACAATTTTAAATCCCATCAAATTTTATTAAATTTAATTGACATTTTGTCCGTCTATTTTTCCAATTCCTCGGTTTAATTACCCAAGTTTAAGGTATGTATTCTATACTACTTGGGATAAATTTTGGAATTGTATTTCGAAAGAAATACTCAAAATTTAAAAAAATTTAAAAGTTTTAAAAAAACTTCATCCAAAATTTTTAAAATATACTTTTTTATAAAAGTATTTTATAGATTATTGAAGTAGAAAAGAAGCAGAGAATGTACACTATCTCTCATTGAATGAAAAAAGACAATTTTAAATCCCATCAAATTTTATTAAATTTAATTGACATTTTGTCCGTCTATTTTTCCAATTCCTCGGTTTAATTACCCAAGTTTAAGGTATGTATTCTATACTACTTGGGATAAATTTTGGAATTGTATTTCGAAAGAAATACTCAAAATTTAAAAAAATTTAAAAGTTTTAAAAAAACTTCATCCAAAATTTTTAAAATATACTTTTTTATAAAAGTATTTTATAGATTATTGAAGTAGAAAAGAAGCAGAGAATGTACACTATCTCTCATTGAATGAAAAAAGACAATTTTAAATCCCATCAAATTTTATTAAATTTAATTGACATTTTGTCCGTCTATTTTTCCAATTCCTCGGTTTAATTACCCAAGTTTAAGGTATGTATTCTATACTACTTGGGATAAATTTTGGAATTGTATTTCGAAAGAAATACTCAAAATTTAAAAAAATTTAAAAGTTTTAAAAAAACTTCATCCAAAATTTTTAAAATATACTTTTTTATAAAAGTATTTTATAGATTATTGAAGTAGAAAAGAAGCAGAGAATGTACACTATCTCTCATTGAATGAAAAAAGACAATTTTAAATCCCATCAAATTTTATTAAATTTAATTGACATTTTGTCCGTCTATTTTTCCAATTCCTCGGTTTAATTACCCAAGTTTAAGGTATGTATTCTATACTACTTGGGATAAATTTTGGAATTGTATTTCGAAAGAAATACTCAAAATTTAAAAAAATTTAAAAGTTTTAAAAAAACTTCATCCAAAATTTTTAAAATATACTTTTTTATAAAAGTATTTTATAGATTATTGAAGTAGAAAAGAAGCAGAGAATTTACACTATCTCTCATTGAATGAAAAAAGACAATTTTAAATCCCATCAAATTTTATTAAATTTAATTGACATTTTGTCCGTCTATTTTTCCAAGTCCTTGGTTTAATTACCCAAGTTTAAGGTATGTATTCTATACTACTTGGGATAAATTTTGGAATTGTATTTCGAAAGAAATACTTAAAATTTAAAAAAATTTAAAAGTTTTAAAAAAACTTCATCCAAAATTTTTAAAATATACTTTTTTATAAAAGTATTTTATAGATTATTGAAGTAGAAAAGAAGCAGAGAATTTACACTATCTCTCATTGAATGAAAAAAGACAATTTTAAATCCCATCAAATTTTATTAAATTTAATTGACATTTTGTCCGTCTATTTTTCCAAGTCCTTGGTTTAATTACCCAAGTTTAAGGTATGTATTCTATACTACTTGGGATAAATTTTGGAATTGTATTTCGAAAGAAATACTTAAAATTTAAAAAAATTTAAAAGTTTTAAAAAAACTTCATCCAAAATTTTTAAAATATACTTTTTTATAAAAGTATTTTATAGATTATTGAAGTAGAAAAGAAGCAGAGAATTTACACTATCTCTCATTGAATGAAAAAAGACAATTTTAAATCCCATCAAATTTTATTAAATTTAATTGACATTTTGTCCGTCTATTTTTCCAAGTCCTTGGTTTAATTACCCAAGTTTAAGGTATGTATTCTATACTACTTGGGATAAATTTTGGAATTGTATTTCGAAAGAAATACTTAAAATTTAAAAAAATTTAAAAGTTTTAAAAAAACTTCATCCAAAATTTTTAAAATATACTTTTTTATAAAAGTATTTTATAGATTATTGAAGTAGAAAAGAAGCAGAGAATGTACACTATCTCTCATTGAATGAAAAAAGACAATTTTAAATCCCATCAAATTTTATTAAATTTAATTGACATTTTGTCCGTCTATTTTTCCAATTCCTAGGTTTAATTACCCAAGTTTAAGGTATGTATTCAATACTACTTGGGATAAATTTTGGAATTGTATTTCGAAAGAAATACTTAAAATTTAAAAAAATTTAAAAGTTTTAAAAAAACTTCATCCAAAATTTTTAAAATATACTTTTTTATAAAAGTATTTTATAGATTATTGAAGTAGAAAAGAAGCAGAGAATTTACACTATCTCTCATTGAATGAAAAAAGACAATTTTAAATCCCATCAAATTTTATTAAATTTAATTGACATTTTGTCCGTCTATTTTTCCAAGTCCTTGGTTTAATTACCCAAGTTTAAGGTATGTATTCTATACTACTTGGGATAAATTTTGGAATTGTATTTCGAAAGAAATACTTAAAATTTAAAAAAATTTAAAAGTTTTAAAAAAACTTCATCCAAAATTTTTAAAATATACTTTTTTATAAAAGTATTTTATAGATTATTGAAGTAGAAAAGAAGCAGAGAATGTACACTATCTCTCATTGAATGAAAAAAGACAATTTTAAATCCCATCAAATTTTATTAAATTTAATTGACATTTTGTCCGTCTATTTTTCCAAGTCCTTGGTTTAATTACCCAAGTTTAAGGTATGTATTCTATACTACTTGGGATAAATTTTGGAATTGTATTTCGAAAGAAATACTTAAAATTTAAAAAAATTTAAAAGTTTTAAAAAAACTTCATCCAAAATTTTTAAAATATACTTTTTTATAAAAGTATTTTATAGATTATTGAAGTAGAAAAGAAGCAGAGAATTTACACTATCTCTCATTGAATGAAAAAAGACAATTTTAAATCCCATCAAATTTTATTAAATTTAATTGACATTTTGTCCGTCTATTTTTCCAAGTCCTTGGTTTAATTACCCAAGTTTAAGGTATGTATTCTATACTACTTGGGATAAATTTTGGAATTGTATTTCGAAAGAAATACTTAAAATTTAAAAAAATTTAAAAGTTTTAAAAAAACTTCATCCAAAATTTTTAAAATATACTTTTTTATAAAAGTATTTTATAGATTATTGAAGTAGAAAAGAAGCAGAGAATTTACACTATCTCTCATTGAATGAAAAAAGACAATTTTAAATCCCATCAAATTTTATTAAATTTAATTGACATTTTGTCCGTCTATTTTTCCAAGTCCTTGGTTTAATTACCCAAGTTTAAGGTATGTATTCTATACTACTTGGGATAAATTTTGGAATTGTATTTCGAAAGAAATACTTAAAATTTAAAAAAATTTAAAAGTTTTAAAAAAACTTCATCCAAAATTTTTAAAATATACTTTTTTATAAAAGTATTTTATAGATTATTGAAGTAGAAAAGAAGCAGAGAATTTACACTATCTCTCATTGAATGAAAAAAGACAATTTTAAATCCCATCAAATTTTATTAAATTTAATTGACATTTTGTCCGTCTATTTTTCCAAGTCCTTGGTTTAATTACCCAAGTTTAAGGTATGTATTCTATACTACTTGGGATAAATTTTGGAATTGTATTTCGAAAGAAATACTTAAAATTTAAAAAAATTTAAAAGTTTTAAAAAAACTTCATCCAAAATTTTTAAAATATACTTTTTTATAAAAGTATTTTATAGATTATTGAAGTAGAAAAGAAGCAGAGAATGTACACTATCTCTCATTGAATGAAAAAAGACAATTTTAAATCCCATCAAATTTTATTAAATTTAATTGACATTTTGTCCGTCTATTTTTCCAATTCCTCGGTTTAATTACCCAAGTTTAAGGTATGTATTCAATACTACTTGGGATAAATTTTGGAATTGTATTTCGAAAGAAATACTTAAAATTTAAAAAAATTTAAAAGTTTTAAAAAAACTTCATCCAAAATTTTTAAAATATACTTTTTTATAAAAGTATTTTATAGATTATTGAAGTAGAAAAGAAGCAGAGAATGTACACTATCTCTCATTGAATGAAAAAAGACAATTTTAAATCCCATCAAATTTTATTAAATTTAATTGACATTTTGTCCGTCTATTTTTCCAATTCCTAGGTTTAATTACCCAAGTTTAAGGTATGTATTCTATACTACTTGGGATAAATTTTGGAATTGTATTTCGAAAGAAATACTTAAAATTTAAAAAAATTTAAAAGTTTTAAAAAAACTTCATCCAAAATTTTTAAAATATACTTTTTTATAAAAGTATTTTATAGATTATTGAAGTAGAAAAGAAGCAGAGAATTTACACTATCTCTCATTGAATGAAAAAAGACAATTTTAAATCCCATCAAATTTTATTAAATTTAATTGACATTTTGTCCGTCTATTTTTCCAAGTCCTTGGTTTAATTACCCAAGTTTAAGGTATGTATTCTATACTACTTGGGATAAATTTTGGAATTGTATTTCGAAAGAAATACTTAAAATTTAAAAAAATTTAAAAGTTTTAAAAAAACTTCATCCAAAATTTTTAAAATATACTTTTTTATAAAAGTATTTTATAGATTATTGAAGTAGAAAAGAAGCAGAGAATTGACACGATCTCTCATTGAATGAAAAAAGACAATTTTAAATCCCATCAAATTTTATTAAATTTAATTGACATTTTGTCCGTCTATTTTTCCAAGTCCTTGGTTTAATTACCCAAGTTTAAGGTATGTATTCTATACTACTTGGGATAAATTTTGGAATTGTATTTCGAAAGAAATACTTAAAATTTAAAAAAATTTAAAAGTTTTAAAAAAACTTCATCCAAAATTTTTAAAATATACTTTTTTATAAAAGTATTTTATAGATTATTGAAGTAGAAAAGAAGCAGAGAATTTACACTATCTCTCATTGAATGAAAAAAGACAATTTTAAATCCCATCAAATTTTATTAAATTTAATTGACATTTTGTCCGTCTATTTTTCCAAGTCCTTGGTTTAATTACCCAAGTTTAAGGTATGTATTCTATACTACTTGGGATAAATTTTGGAATTGTATTTCGAAAGAAATACTTAAAATTTAAAAAAATTTAAAAGTTTTAAAAAAACTTCATCCAAAATTTTTAAAATATACTTTTTTATAAAAGTATTTTATAGATTATTGAAGTAGAAAAGAAGCAGAGAATTTACACTATCTCTCATTGAATGAAAAAAGACAATTTTAAATCCCATCAAATTTTATTAAATTTAATTGACATTTTGTCCGTCTATTTTTCCAAGTCCTTGGTTTAATTACCCAAGTTTAAGGTATGTATTCTATACTACTTGGGATAAATTTTGGAATTGTATTTCGAAAGAAATACTTAAAATTTAAAAAAATTTAAAAGTTTTAAAAAAACTTCATCCAAAATTTTTAAAATATACTTTTTTATAAAAGTATTTTATAGATTATTGAAGTAGAAAAGAAGCAGAGAATTTACACTATCTCTCATTGAATGAAAAAAGACAATTTTAAATCCCATCAAATTTTATTAAATTTAATTGACATTTTGTCCGTCTATTTTTCCAAGTCCTTGGTTTAATTACCCAAGTTTAAGGTATGTATTCTATACTACTTGGGATAAATTTTGGAATTGTATTTCGAAAGAAATACTTAAAATTTAAAAAAATTTAAAAGTTTTAAAAAAACTTCATCCAAAATTTTTAAAATATACTTTTTTATAAAAGTATTTTATAGATTATTGAAGTAGAAAAGAAGCAGAGAATTTACACTATCTCTCATTGAATGAAAAAAGACAATTTTAAATCCCATCAAATTTTATTAAATTTAATTGACATTTTGTCCGTCTATTTTTCCAAGTCCTTGGTTTAATTACCCAAGTTTAAGGTATGTATTCTATACTACTTGGGATAAATTTTGGAATTGTATTTCGAAAGAAATACTTAAAATTTAAAAAAATTTAAAAGTTTTAAAAAAACTTCATCCAAAATTTTTAAAATATACTTTTTTATAAAAGTATTTTATAGATTATTGAAGTAGAAAAGAAGCAGAGAATTTACACTATCTCTCATTGAATGAAAAAAGACAATTTTAAATCCCATCAAATTTTATTAAATTTAATTGACATTTTGTCCGTCTATTTTTCCAAGTCCTTGGTTTAATTACCCAAGTTTAAGGTATGTATTCTATACTACTTGGGATAAATTTTGGAATTGTATTTCGAAAGAAATACTTAAAATTTAAAAAAATTTAAAAGTTTTAAAAAAACTTCATCCAAAATTTTTAAAATATACTTTTTTATAAAAGTATTTTATAGATTATTGAAGTAGAAAAGAAGCAGAGAATTTACACTATCTCTCATTGAATGAAAAAAGACAATTTTAAATCCCATCAAATTTTATTAAATTTAATTGACATTTTGTCCGTCTATTTTTCCAAGTCCTTGGTTTAATTACCCAAGTTTAAGGTATGTATTCTATACTACTTGGGATAAATTTTGGAATTGTATTTCGAAAGAAATACTTAAAATTTAAAAAAATTTAAAAGTTTTAAAAAAACTTCATCCAAAATTTTTAAAATATACTTTTTTATAAAAGTATTTTATAGATTATTGAAGTAGAAAAGAAGCAGAGAATTTACACTATCTCTCATTGAATGAAAAAAGACAATTTTAAATCCCATCAAATTTTATTAAATTTAATTGACATTTTGTCCGTCTATTTTTCCAAGTCCTTGGTTTAATTACCCAAGTTTAAGGTATGTATTCAATACTACTTGGGATAAATTTTGGAATTGTATTTCGAAAGAAATACTTAAAATTTAAAAAAATTTAAAAGTTTTAAAAAAACTTCATCCAAAATTTTTAAAATATACTTTTTTATAAAAGTATTTTATAGATTATTGAAGTAGAAAAGAAGCAGAGAATTTACACTATCTCTCATTGAATGAAAAAAGACAATTTTAAATCCCATCAAATTTTATTAAATTTAATTGACATTTTGTCCGTCTATTTTTCCAAGTCCTTGGTTTAATTACCCAAGTTTAAGGTATGTATTCAATACTACTTGGGATAAATTTTGGAATTGTATTTCGAAAGAAATACTTAAAATTTAAAAAAATTTAAAAGTTTTAAAAAAACTTCATCCAAAATTTTTAAAATATACTTTTTTATAAAAGTATTTTATAGATTATTGAAGTAGAAAAGAAGCAGAGAATTTACACTATCTCTCATTGAATGAAAAAAGACAATTTTAAATCCCATCAAATTTTATTAAATTTAATTGACATTTTGTCCGTCTATTTTTCCAAGTCCTTGGTTTAATTACCCAAGTTTAAGGTATGTATTCTATACTACTTGGGATAAATTTTGGAATTGTATTTCGAAAGAAATACTTAAAATTTAAAAAAATTTAAAAGTTTTAAAAAAACTTCATCCAAAATTTTTAAAATATACTTTTTTATAAAAGTATTTTATAGATTATTGAAGTAGAAAAGAAGCAGAGAATTTACACTATCTCTCATTGAATGAAAAAAGACAATTTTAAATCCCATCAAATTTTATTAAATTTAATTGACATTTTGTCCGTCTATTTTTCCAAGTCCTTGGTTTAATTACCCAAGTTTAAGGTATGTATTCAATACTACTTGGGATAAATTTTGGAATTGTATTTCGAAAGAAATACTTAAAATTTAAAAAAATTTAAAAGTTTTAAAAAAACTTCATCCAAAATTTTTAAAATATACTTTTTTATAAAAGTATTTTATAGATTATTGAAGTAGAAAAGAAGCAGAGAATTTACACTATCTCTCATTGAATGAAAAAAGACAATTTTAAATCCCATCAAATTTTATTAAATTTAATTGACATTTTGTCCGTCTATTTTTCCAAGTCCTCGGTTTAATTACCCAAGTTTAAGGTATGTATTCAATACTACTTGGGATAAATTTTGGAATTGTATTTCGAAAGAAATACTTAAAATTTAAAAAAATTTAAAAGTTTTAAAAAAACTTCATCCAAAATTTTTAAAATATACTTTTTTATAAAAGTATTTTATAGATTATTGAAGTAGAAAAGAAGCAGAGAATTTACACTATCTCTCATTGAATGAAAAAAGACAATTTTAAATCCCATCAAATTTTATTAAATTTAATTGACATTTTGTCCGTCTATTTTTCCAAGTCCTTGGTTTAATTACCCAAGTTTAAGGTATGTATTCAATACTACTTGGGATAAATTTTGGAATTGTATTTCGAAAGAAATACTTAAAATTTAAAAAAATTTAAAAGTTTTAAAAAAACTTCATCCAAAATTTTTAAAATATACTTTTTTATAAAAGTATTTTATAGATTATTGAAGTAGAAAAGAAGCAGAGAATTTACACTATCTCTCATTGAATGAAAAAAGACAATTTTAAATCCCATCAAATTTTATTAAATTTAATTGACATTTTGTCCGTCTATTTTTCCAAGTCCTTGGTTTAATTACCCAAGTTTAAGGTATGTATTCTATACTACTTGGGATAAATTTTGGAATTGTATTTCGAAAGAAATACTTAAAATTTAAAAAAATTTAAAAGTTTTAAAAAAACTTCATCCAAAATTTTTAAAATATACTTTTTTATAAAAGTATTTTATAGATTATTGAAGTAGAAAAGAAGCAGAGAATTTACACTATCTCTCATTGAATGAAAAAAGACAATTTTAAATCCCATCAAATTTTATTAAATTTAATTGACATTTTGTCCGTCTATTTTTCCAAGTCCTTGGTTTAATTACCCAAGTTTAAGGTATGTATTCTATACTACTTGGGATAAATTTTGGAATTGTATTTCGAAAGAAATACTTAAAATTTAAAAAAATTTAAAAGTTTTAAAAAAACTTCATCCAAAATTTTTAAAATATACTTTTTTATAAAAGTATTTTATAGATTATTGAAGTAGAAAAGAAGCAGAGAATTTACACTATCTCTCATTGAATGAAAAAAGACAATTTTAAATCCCATCAAATTTTATTAAATTTAATTGACATTTTGTCCGTCTATTTTTCCAAGTCCTTGGTTTAATTACCCAAGTTTAAGGTATGTATTCAATACTACTTGGGATAAATTTTGGAATTGTATTTCGAAAGAAATACTTAAAATTTAAAAAAATTTAAAAGTTTTAAAAAAACTTCATCCAAAATTTTTAAAATATACTTTTTTATAAAAGTATTTTATAGATTATTGAAGTAGAAAAGAAGCAGAGAATTTACACTATCTCTCATTGAATGAAAAAAGACAATTTTAAATCCCATCAAATTTTATTAAATTTAATTGACATTTTGTCCGTCTATTTTTCCAAGTCCTTGGTTTAATTACCCAAGTTTAAGGTATGTATTCAATACTACTTGGGATAAATTTTGGAATTGTATTTCGAAAGAAATACTTAAAATTTAAAAAAATTTAAAAGTTTTAAAAAAACTTCATCCAAAATTTTTAAAATATACTTTTTTATAAAAGTATTTTATAGATTATTGAAGTAGAAAAGAAGCAGAGAATTTACACTATCTCTCATTGAATGAAAAAAGACAATTTTAAATCCCATCAAATTTTATTAAATTTAATTGACATTTTGTCCGTCTATTTTTCCAAGTCCTTGGTTTAATTACCCAAGTTTAAGGTATGTATTCTATACTACTTGGGATAAATTTTGGAATTGTATTTCGAAAGAAATACTTAAAATTTAAAAAAATTTAAAAGTTTTAAAAAAACTTCATCCAAAATTTTTAAAATATACTTTTTTATAAAAGTATTTTATAGATTATTGAAGTAGAAAAGAAGCAGAGAATTTACACTATCTCTCATTGAATGAAAAAAGACAATTTTAAATCCCATCAAATTTTATTAAATTTAATTGACATTTTGTCCGTCTATTTTTCCAAGTCCTTGGTTTAATTACCCAAGTTTAAGGTATGTATTCAATACTACTTGGGATAAATTTTGGAATTGTATTTCGAAAGAAATACTTAAAATTTAAAAAAATTTAAAAGTTTTAAAAAAACTTCATCCAAAATTTTTAAAATATACTTTTTTATAAAAGTATTTTATAGATTATTGAAGTAGAAAAGAAGCAGAGAATTTACACTATCTCTCATTGAATGAAAAAAGACAATTTTAAATCCCATCAAATTTTATTAAATTTAATTGACATTTTGTCCGTCTATTTTTCCAAGTCCTTGGTTTAATTACCCAAGTTTAAGGTATGTATTCTATACTACTTGGGATAAATTTTGGAATTGTATTTCGAAAGAAATACTTAAAATTTAAAAAAATTTAAAAGTTTTAAAAAAACTTCATCCAAAATTTTTAAAATATACTTTTTTATAAAAGTATTTTATAGATTATTGAAGTAGAAAAGAAGCAGAGAATTTACACTATCTCTCATTGAATGAAAAAAGACAATTTTAAATCCCATCAAATTTTATTAAATTTAATTGACATTTTGTCCGTCTATTTTTCCAAGTCCTTGGTTTAATTACCCAAGTTTAAGGTATGTATTCTATACTACTTGGGATAAATTTTGGAATTGTATTTCGAAAGAAATACTTAAAATTTAAAAAAATTTAAAAGTTTTAAAAAAACTTCATCCAAAATTTTTAAAATATACTTTTTTATAAAAGTATTTTATAGATTATTGAAGTAGAAAAGAAGCAGAGAATTTACACTATCTCTCATTGAATGAAAAAAGACAATTTTAAATCCCATCAAATTTTATTAAATTTAATTGACATTTTGTCCGTCTATTTTTCCAAGTCCTTGGTTTAATTACCCAAGTTTAAGGTATGTATTCTATACTACTTGGGATAAATTTTGGAATTGTATTTCGAAAGAAATACTTAAAATTTAAAAAAATTTAAAAGTTTTAAAAAAACTTCATCCAAAATTTTTAAAATATACTTTTTTATAAAAGTATTTTATAGATTATTGAAGTAGAAAAGAAGCAGAGAATTTACACTATCTCTCATTGAATGAAAAAAGACAATTTTAAATCCCATCAAATTTTATTAAATTTAATTGACATTTTGTCCGTCTATTTTTCCAAGTCCTTGGTTTAATTACCCAAGTTTAAGGTATGTATTCAATACTACTTGGGATAAATTTTGGAATTGTATTTCGAAAGAAATACTTAAAATTTAAAAAAATTTAAAAGTTTTAAAAAAACTTCATCCAAAATTTTTAAAATATACTTTTTTATAAAAGTATTTTATAGATTATTGAAGTAGAAAAGAAGCAGAGAATTTACACTATCTCTCATTGAATGAAAAAAGACAATTTTAAATCCCATCAAATTTTATTAAATTTAATTGACATTTTGTCCGTCTATTTTTCCAAGTCCTTGGTTTAATTACCCAAGTTTAAGGTATGTATTCTATACTACTTGGGATAAATTTTGGAATTGTATTTCGAAAGAAATACTTAAAATTTAAAAAAATTTAAAAGTTTTAAAAAAACTTCATCCAAAATTTTTAAAATATACTTTTTTATAAAAGTATTTTATAGATTATTGAAGTAGAAAAGAAGCAGAGAATTTACACTATCTCTCATTGAATGAAAAAAGACAATTTTAAATCCCATCAAATTTTATTAAATTTAATTGACATTTTGTCCGTCTATTTTTCCAAGTCCTTGGTTTAATTACCCAAGTTTAAGGTATGTATTCTATACTACTTGGGATAAATTTTGGAATTGTATTTCGAAAGAAATACTTAAAATTTAAAAAAATTTAAAAGTTTTAAAAAAACTTCATCCAAAATTTTTAAAATATACTTTTTTATAAAAGTATTTTATAGATTATTGAAGTAGAAAAGAAGCAGAGAATTTACACTATCTCTCATTGAATGAAAAAAGACAATTTTAAATCCCATCAAATTTTATTAAATTTAATTGACATTTTGTCCGTCTATTTTTCCAAGTCCTTGGTTTAATTACCCAAGTTTAAGGTATGTATTCTATACTACTTGGGATAAATTTTGGAATTGTATTTCGAAAGAAATACTTAAAATTTAAAAAAATTTAAAAGTTTTAAAAAAACTTCATCCAAAATTTTTAAAATATACTTTTTTATAAAAGTATTTTATAGATTATTGAAGTAGAAAAGAAGCAGAGAATTTACACTATCTCTCATTGAATGAAAAAAGACAATTTTAAATCCCATCAAATTTTATTAAATTTAATTGACATTTTGTCCGTCTATTTTTCCAAGTCCTTGGTTTAATTACCCAAGTTTAAGGTATGTATTCTATACTACTTGGGATAAATTTTGGAATTGTATTTCGAAAGAAATACTTAAAATTTAAAAAAATTTAAAAGTTTTAAAAAAACTTCATCCAAAATTTTTAAAATATACTTTTTTATAAAAGTATTTTATAGATTATTGAAGTAGAAAAGAAGCAGAGAATTTACACTATCTCTCATTGAATGAAAAAAGACAATTTTAAATCCCATCAAATTTTATTAAATTTAATTGACATTTTGTCCGTCTATTTTTCCAAGTCCTTGGTTTAATTACCCAAGTTTAAGGTATGTATTCTATACTACTTGGGATAAATTTTGGAATTGTATTTCGAAAGAAATACTTAAAATTTAAAAAAATTTAAAAGTTTTAAAAAAACTTCATCCAAAATTTTTAAAATATACTTTTTTATAAAAGTATTTTATAGATTATTGAAGTAGAAAAGAAGCAGAGAATTTACACTATCTCTCATTGAATGAAAAAAGACAATTTTAAATCCCATCAAATTTTATTAAATTTAATTGACATTTTGTCCGTCTATTTTTCCAAGTCCTTGGTTTAATTACCCAAGTTTAAGGTATGTATTCTATACTACTTGGGATAAATTTTGGAATTGTATTTCGAAAGAAATACTTAAAATTTAAAAAAATTTAAAAGTTTTAAAAAAACTTCATCCAAAATTTTTAAAATATACTTTTTTATAAAAGTATTTTATAGATTATTGAAGTAGAAAAGAAGCAGAGAATTTACACTATCTCTCATTGAATGAAAAAAGACAATTTTAAATCCCATCAAATTTTATTAAATTTAATTGACATTTTGTCCGTCTATTTTTCCAAGTCCTTGGTTTAATTACCCAAGTTTAAGGTATGTATTCTATACTACTTGGGATAAATTTTGGAATTGTATTTCGAAAGAAATACTTAAAATTTAAAAAAATTTAAAAGTTTTAAAAAAACTTCATCCAAAATTTTTAAAATATACTTTTTTATAAAAGTATTTTATAGATTATTGAAGTAGAAAAGAAGCAGAGAATTTACACTATCTCTCATTGAATGAAAAAAGACAATTTTAAATCCCATCAAATTTTATTAAATTTAATTGACATTTTGTCCGTCTATTTTTCCAAGTCCTTGGTTTAATTACCCAAGTTTAAGGTATGTATTCTATACTACTTGGGATAAATTTTGGAATTGTATTTCGAAAGAAATACTTAAAATTTAAAAAAATTTAAAAGTTTTAAAAAAACTTCATCCAAAATTTTTAAAATATACTTTTTTATAAAAGTATTTTATAGATTATTGAAGTAGAAAAGAAGCAGAGAATTTACACTATCTCTCATTGAATGAAAAAAGACAATTTTAAATCCCATCAAATTTTATTAAATTTAATTGACATTTTGTCCGTCTATTTTTCCAAGTCCTTGGTTTAATTACCCAAGTTTAAGGTATGTATTCTATACTACTTGGGATAAATTTTGGAATTGTATTTCGAAAGAAATACTTAAAATTTAAAAAAATTTAAAAGTTTTAAAAAAACTTCATCCAAAATTTTTAAAATATACTTTTTTATAAAAGTATTTTATAGATTATTGAAGTAGAAAAGAAGCAGAGAATTTACACTATCTCTCATTGAATGAAAAAAGACAATTTTAAATCCCATCAAATTTTATTAAATTTAATTGACATTTTGTCCGTCTATTTTTCCAAGTCCTTGGTTTAATTACCCAAGTTTAAGGTATGTATTCTATACTACTTGGGATAAATTTTGGAATTGTATTTCGAAAGAAATACTTAAAATTTAAAAAAATTTAAAAGTTTTAAAAAAACTTCATCCAAAATTTTTAAAATATACTTTTTTATAAAAGTATTTTATAGATTATTGAAGTAGAAAAGAAGCAGAGAATTTACACTATCTCTCATTGAATGAAAAAAGACAATTTTAAATCCCATCAAATTTTATTAAATTTAATTGACATTTTGTCCGTCTATTTTTCCAAGTCCTTGGTTTAATTACCCAAGTTTAAGGTATGTATTCTATACTACTTGGGATAAATTTTGGAATTGTATTTCGAAAGAAATACTTAAAATTTAAAAAAATTTAAAAGTTTTAAAAAAACTTCATCCAAAATTTTTAAAATATACTTTTTTATAAAAGTATTTTATAGATTATTGAAGTAGAAAAGAAGCAGAGAATTTACACTATCTCTCATTGAATGAAAAAAGACAATTTTAAATCCCATCAAATTTTATTAAATTTAATTGACATTTTGTCCGTCTATTTTTCCAAGTCCTTGGTTTAATTACCCAAGTTTAAGGTATGTATTCTATACTACTTGGGATAAATTTTGGAATTGTATTTCGAAAGAAATACTTAAAATTTAAAAAAATTTAAAAGTTTTAAAAAAACTTCATCCAAAATTTTTAAAATATACTTTTTTATAAAAGTATTTTATAGATTATTGAAGTAGAAAAGAAGCAGAGAATTTACACTATCTCTCATTGAATGAAAAAAGACAATTTTAAATCCCATCAAATTTTATTAAATTTAATTGACATTTTGTCCGTCTATTTTTCCAAGTCCTTGGTTTAATTACCCAAGTTTAAGGTATGTATTCTATACTACTTGGGATAAATTTTGGAATTGTATTTCGAAAGAAATACTTAAAATTTAAAAAAATTTAAAAGTTTTAAAAAAACTTCATCCAAAATTTTTAAAATATACTTTTTTATAAAAGTATTTTATAGATTATTGAAGTAGAAAAGAAGCAGAGAATTTACACTATCTCTCATTGAATGAAAAAAGACAATTTTAAATCCCATCAAATTTTATTAAATTTAATTGACATTTTGTCCGTCTATTTTTCCAAGTCCTTGGTTTAATTACCCAAGTTTAAGGTATGTATTCTATACTACTTGGGATAAATTTTGGAATTGTATTTCGAAAGAAATACTTAAAATTTAAAAAAATTTAAAAGTTTTAAAAAAACTTCATCCAAAATTTTTAAAATATACTTTTTTATAAAAGTATTTTATAGATTATTGAAGTAGAAAAGAAGCAGAGAATTTACACTATCTCTCATTGAATGAAAAAAGACAATTTTAAATCCCATCAAATTTTATTAAATTTAATTGACATTTTGTCCGTCTATTTTTCCAAGTCCTTGGTTTAATTACCCAAGTTTAAGGTATGTATTCTATACTACTTGGGATAAATTTTGGAATTGTATTTCGAAAGAAATACTTAAAATTTAAAAAAATTTAAAAGTTTTAAAAAAACTTCATCCAAAATTTTTAAAATATACTTTTTTATAAAAGTATTTTATAGATTATTGAAGTAGAAAAGAAGCAGAGAATTTACACTATCTCTCATTGAATGAAAAAAGACAATTTTAAATCCCATCAAATTTTATTAAATTTAATTGACATTTTGTCCGTCTATTTTTCCAAGTCCTTGGTTTAATTACCCAAGTTTAAGGTATGTATTCTATACTACTTGGGATAAATTTTGGAATTGTATTTCGAAAGAAATACTTAAAATTTAAAAAAATTTAAAAGTTTTAAAAAAACTTCATCCAAAATTTTTAAAATATACTTTTTTATAAAAGTATTTTATAGATTATTGAAGTAGAAAAGAAGCAGAGAATTTACACTATCTCTCATTGAATGAAAAAAGACAATTTTAAATCCCATCAAATTTTATTAAATTTAATTGACATTTTGTCCGTCTATTTTTCCAAGTCCTTGGTTTAATTACCCAAGTTTAAGGTATGTATTCTATACTACTTGGGATAAATTTTGGAATTGTATTTCGAAAGAAATACTTAAAATTTAAAAAAATTTAAAAGTTTTAAAAAAACTTCATCCAAAATTTTTAAAATATACTTTTTTATAAAAGTATTTTATAGATTATTGAAGTAGAAAAGAAGCAGAGAATTTACACTATCTCTCATTGAATGAAAAAAGACAATTTTAAATCCCATCAAATTTTATTAAATTTAATTGACATTTTGTCCGTCTATTTTTCCAAGTCCTTGGTTTAATTACCCAAGTTTAAGGTATGTATTCTATACTACTTGGGATAAATTTTGGAATTGTATTTCGAAAGAAATACTTAAAATTTAAAAAAATTTAAAAGTTTTAAAAAAACTTCATCCAAAATTTTTAAAATATACTTTTTTATAAAAGTATTTTATAGATTATTGAAGTAGAAAAGAAGCAGAGAATTTACACTATCTCTCATTGAATGAAAAAAGACAATTTTAAATCCCATCAAATTTTATTAAATTTAATTGACATTTTGTCCGTCTATTTTTCCAAGTCCTTGGTTTAATTACCCAAGTTTAAGGTATGTATTCTATACTACTTGGGATAAATTTTGGAATTGTATTTCGAAAGAAATACTTAAAATTTAAAAAAATTTAAAAGTTTTAAAAAAACTTCATCCAAAATTTTTAAAATATACTTTTTTATAAAAGTATTTTATAGATTATTGAAGTAGAAAAGAAGCAGAGAATTTACACTATCTCTCATTGAATGAAAAAAGACAATTTTAAATCCCATCAAATTTTATTAAATTTAATTGACATTTTGTCCGTCTATTTTTCCAAGTCCTTGGTTTAATTACCCAAGTTTAAGGTATGTATTCTATACTACTTGGGATAAATTTTGGAATTGTATTTCGAAAGAAATACTTAAAATTTAAAAAAATTTAAAAGTTTTAAAAAAACTTCATCCAAAATTTTTAAAATATACTTTTTTATAAAAGTATTTTATAGATTATTGAAGTAGAAAAGAAGCAGAGAATTTACACTATCTCTCATTGAATGAAAAAAGACAATTTTAAATCCCATCAAATTTTATTAAATTTAATTGACATTTTGTCCGTCTATTTTTCCAAGTCCTTGGTTTAATTACCCAAGTTTAAGGTATGTATTCTATACTACTTGGGATAAATTTTGGAATTGTATTTCGAAAGAAATACTTAAAATTTAAAAAATTTAAAAGTTTTAAAAAAACTTCATCCAAAATTTTTAAAATATACTTTTTTATAAAAGTATTTTATAGATTATTGAAGTAGAAAAGAAGCAGAGAATTTACACTATCTCTCATTGAATGAAAAAAGACAATTTTAAATCCCATCAAATTTTATTAAATTTAATTGACATTTTGTCCGTCTATTTTTCCAAGTCCTTGGTTTAATTACCCAAGTTTAAGGTATGTATTCAATACTACTTGGGATAAATTTTGGAATTGTATTTCGAAAGAAATACTTAAAATTTAAAAAAATTTAAAAGTTTTAAAAAAACTTCATCCAAAATTTTAAAATATACTTTTTTATAAAAGTATTTTATAGATTATTGAAGTAGAAAAGAAGCAGAGAATTTACACTATCTCTCATTGAATGAAAAAAGACAATTTTAAATCCCATCAAATTTTATTAAATTTAATTGACATTTTGTCCGTCTATTTTTCCAAGTCCTTGGTTTAATTACCCAAGTTTAAGGTATGTATTCTATACTACTTGGGATAAATTTTGGAATTGTATTTCGAAAGAAATACTTAAAATTTAAAAAAATTTAAAAGTTTTAAAAAAACTTCATCCAAAATTTTTAAAATATACTTTTTTATAAAAGTATTTTATAGATTATTGAAGTAGAAAAGAAGCAGAGAATTTACACTATCTCTCATTGAATGAAAAAAGACAATTTTAAATCCCATCAAATTTTATTAAATTTAATTGACATTTTGTCCGTCTATTTTTCCAATCCTTGGTTTAATTACCCAAGTTTAAGGTATGTATTCAATACTACTTGGGATAAATTTTGGAATTGTATTTCGAAAGAAATACTTAAAATTTAAAAAAATTTTAAATTTTTTAAAAAAATTTCTTCAAAAATTTTTAAATATACTTTTTTATAAAAGTATTTTATAGATTATTGAAGTAGAAAAGAAGCAGAGAATTTACACTATCTCTCATTGAATGAAAAAAGACAATTTTAAATCCCATCAAATTTTATTAAATTTAATTGACATTTTGTCCGTCTATTTTTCCAAGTCCTTGGTTTAATTACCCAAGTTTAAGGTATGTATTCTATACTACTTGGGATAAATTTTGGAATTGTATTTCGAAAGAAATACTTAAAATTTAAAAAAATTTAAAAGTTTTAAAAAAACTTCATCCAAAATTTTTAAAATATACTTTTTTATAAAAGTATTTTATAGATTATTGAAGTAGAAAAGAAGCAGAGAATTTACACTATCTCTCATTGAATGAAAAAAGACAATTTTAAATCCCATCAAATTTTATTAAATTTAATTGACATTTTGTCCGTCTATTTTTCCAAGTCCTTGGTTTAATTACCCAAGTTTAAGGTATGTATTCTATACTACTTGGGATAAATTTTGGAATTGTATTTCGAAAGAAATACTTAAAATTTAAAAAATTTAAAAGTTTTAAAAAAACTTCATCCAAAATTTTTAAAATATACTTTTTTATAAAAGTATTTTATAGATTATTGAAGTAGAAAAGAAGCAGAGAATTTACACTATCTCTCATTGAATGAAAAAAGACAATTTTAAATCCCATCAAATTTTATTAAATTTAATTGACATTTTGTCCGTCTATTTTTCCAAGTCCTTGGTTTAATTACCCAAGTTTAAGGTATGTATTCAATACTACTTGGGATAAATTTTGGAATTGTATTTCGAAAGAAATACTTAAAATTTAAAAAAATTTAAAAGTTTTAAAAAAACTTCATCCAAAATTTTTAAAATATACTTTTTTATAAAAGTATTTTATAGATTATTGAAGTAGAAAAGAAGCAGAGAATTTACACTATCTCTCATTGAATGAAAAAAGACAATTTTAAATCCCATCAAATTTTATTAAATTTAATTGACATTTTGTCCGTCTATTTTTCCAAGTCCTTGGTTTAATTACCCAAGTTTAAGGTATGTATTCTATACTACTTGGGATAAATTTTGGAATTGTATTTCGAAAGAAATACTTAAAATTTAAAAAAATTTAAAAGTTTTAAAAAAACTTCATCCAAAATTTTTAAAATATACTTTTTTATAAAAGTATTTTATAGATATTGAAGTAGAAAAGAAGCAGAGAATTTACACTATCTCTCATTGAATGAAAAAAGACAATTTTAAATCCCATCAAATTTTATTAAATTTAATTGACATTTTGTCCGTCTATTTTTCCAATTCCTCGGTTTAATTACCCAAGTTTAAGGTATGTATTCAATACTACTTGGGATAAATTTTGGAATTGTATTTCGAAAGAAATACTTAAAATTTAAAAAAATTTAAAAGTTTAAATAAAACTTCTTACCAAATTTTTAAAATCGACTTTATTATAAAAGTATTTTATAGATTATTGAAGTAGAAAAGAAGCAGAGAATTTACACTATCTCTCATTGAATGAAAAAAGACAATTTTAAATCCCATCAAATTTTATTAAATTTAATTGACATTTTGTCCGTCTATTTTTCCAAGTCCTTGGTTTAATTACCCAAGTTTAAGGTATGTATTCTATACTACTTGGGATAAATTTTGGAATTGTATTTCGAAAGAAATACTTAAAATTTAAAAAAATTTAAAAGTTTTAAAAAAACTTCATCCAAAATTTTAAAATATACTTTTTTATAAAAGTATTTTATAGATTATTGAAGTAGAAAAGAAGCAGAGAATTTACACTATCTCTCATTGAATGAAAAAAGACAATTTTAAATCCCATCAAATTTTATTAAATTTAATTGACATTTTGTCCGTCTATTTTTCCAAGTCCTTGGTTTAATTACCCAAGTTTAAGGTATGTATTCTATACTACTTGGGATAAATTTTGGAATTGTATTTCGAAAGAAATACTTAAAATTTAAAAAAATTTAAAAGTTTTAAAAAAACTTCATCCAAAATTTTAAAATATACTTTTTTATAAAAGTATTTTATAGATTATTGAAGTAGAAAAGAAGCAGAGAATTTACACTATCTCTCATTGAATGAAAAAGACAATTTTAAATCCCATCAAATTTTATTAAATTTAATTGACATTTTGTCCGTCTATTTTTCCAAGTCCTTGGTTTAATTACCCAAGTTTAAGGTATGTATTCAATACTACTTGGGATAAATTTTGGAATTGTATTTCGAAATTAATAAATAAAATTTAAAAAATTTAAAAGTTTTAAAAAACTTCATCCAAAATTTTTAAAATATACTTTTTTATAAAAGTATTTTATAGATTATTGAAGTAGAAAAGAAGCAGAGAATTTACACTATCTCTCATTGAATGAAAAAAGACAATTTAAATCCCATCAAATTTTATTAAATTTAATTGACATTTTGTCCGTCTATTTTTCCAAGTCCTTGGTTTAATTACCCAAGTTTAAGGTATGTATTCTATACTACTTGGGATAAATTTTGGAATTGTATTTCGAAAGAAATACTTAAAATTTAAAAAAATTTAAAAGTTTTAAAAAAACTTCATCCAAAATTTTTAAAATATACTTTTTATAAAAGTATTTTATAGATTATTGAAGTAGAAAAGAAGCAGAGAATTTACACTATCTCTCATTGAATGAAAAAAGACAATTTTAAATCCCATCAAATTTTATTAAATTTAATTGACATTTTGTCCGTCTATTTTTCCAAGTCCTTGGTTTAATTACCCAAGTTTAAGGTATGTATTCAATACTACTTGGGATAAATTTTGGAATTGTATTTCGAAAGAAATACTTAAATTTTAAAAAAATTTAAAAGTTTTAAAAAAAACTTCATCCAAAATTTTTAAAATATACTTTTTTATAAAAGTATTTTATAGATTATTGAAGTAGAACACCGAAGCAGAGAATTTACACTATCTCTCATATGAAAAAATGAAAAAAAGACAATTTAAATCCCATCAAATTTATTAAATTGCTGACATTTTGTCCGTCTATTTTTCCAAGTCCTTGGTCTTAATTACCCAAGTTTAAGGTATGTTATTCATATACTACTTGGATAAATTGTGGAATTGTATTTCGAAAGAAATACTCAAAATTTAAAAAAAATTAAAAGTTTTAAAAAAACTTCATCTCAACAAATTTTTAAAATATCTACTGTTTTTATAAAAGTTATTTTATAGATTATTGAAGGAGTAAAAAACAAAAAGAATAGCAGCGAATTTACACTCTCTTCATTGAATGAAAAAAGACACTTTTAAATTTTCCCATCAAATTTTAATTAAACTTAATTGATCATTTTGTCGTTATTTTTCCAATTCCCCGGTTTACTTACCCAAGTTTAAGGTAGTATTTCAATATACTGGGCTAATTTTGGAATGTATTTCGGAAAGAAATACT
>JARQAB010000253.1:0-41261 GCA_036172955.1 Meloidogyne arenaria
TTTTTTTGACAGCTTCCACATATTTAGCGTTTTTTACCCTTTTGTGAGTTCATCTGATACCCATAGCACTTCCTAAATTTAGGCTACAAATACATACTTTGCTCTTCATAAGTTACCCATTTTATTCAAAGCATACAGTTTAATGCACTTTAAAAGCGAAAGGGTGCCCCGGTTCAACGAGATCCGTCTAAAATCTCAACAAGATCCTGATATTATCGTTTCATATGCTAACTGTTTCTGAATACTTTGACTGTCGGTTGAACATGATAAAGTTTTGCAAAAATTTTAAAATGGAAGCTGGTGTGAGAATCTTCCTCTTTTATTGCCATATCTAATTTCCCACACCCTTTCTTGTCAATAACACCTAAAGATCCTACATATGTTAGAGAATTTTATTTCGGAGTAACCAGAATTAAACATTGGTCATAAATCCAATTAATCCCCTAATATTATATTAATTTATGTAGAGTATTTTTTAAAATTAAGGTAATTGTAAAAACAAACCCGTGCCCATCCTTCTTGAAGCAGCTAGAAAATCTATAATAGTTAAAGATATACATACTAGATTTACATACAGAATTTCGAAAGGTTTAGAGATAACTCGTTGCCTTTTAATAATAAAATTGTTTTAATATAAGCAATAGACCACCTTCCAAGATGATCTTAGCAGTTTCTGGTTTGTAGAACTATCACACATCGTTTTGGTCCCTATAGCCCAGATCCGCAATTAATCCTAAAGTCTTCATTTAATACTTGTTCATTTTGGGAAGTTTAGTTATAAAAGGACCTGGAGAATCCTTTCTTCTGTATTTGCGGAAATAATTCCATTTGGTACGTTGCTTCTATGTTTGATAATTAATCATACTTTCAAAAATTACTTTCATATCTGGCGAGAACTCCAATGCACATCCAAAACCACAGGCATGATCTCCGCAATATTAAGGTATTAAGACGTGCAAAATTACAAAAACCTTGTCCCAGGCAATTTGTCGATCAAGCGCACAAATGCTCGTTTGCCCTACGAAAAGCGGATGATTATGAAGTCGAACCAAAGAGGCAATTAAAACGAGAAGTATTGAAATTACCCAGCAGACCGGACATTTGAAAATGTTCGGAATTAACTTCTAGCTAACCTAACTAAATATTGTTTGTACAATTTTTCTATAGAATGTAGTGGGAAAAGCAATTTTTTATTTCTAGTTTTTTTTCATTCTTTTCCATTACATAGTTAAAACCGACAATAGAACTAGAGGCTCAATTACGCATTAGGACATAAATTTTGCTATTTTAATTACCTACATGAAAGGAAAATTCATTTCCAGGTAAAGGTTTGAATAAAATTTTATTTTATGTTCTAGTAATATACCTATAATAAAAGTTCAGTACGATTTTAGGCCCTTTCTGTCTATGATCACATCATTTAACATCATTATTTTGCGGCCATGAAATTTACGTTAAAATCAAAGAGAACTGAATTTATTAAAAAACTGAACGAACATAACATTGACAATAATATTTAAACTGACAGAGAACGTTTGGTGAAGATCAGGCGCTACTTTTTAACCAATGGTACGGGCACAAGTTGTCTTTTATATATTTATCAACATTATATTTTACTCTAATTTTCAATATCATAAATCAAATTTATTATAAAATGACTTTCATTCGTTGCTAACCTTGTTTCATTGCCGATGCTAAGAGCAGATTCTTTTATCAATTGTAAATCCGATTATCTCTTAATGTCTGCACAAATCTTAAATCTCCTCATTGCAGGTCAATTGAGGTACATATGTTCATTAGTTTTATACGATTTTTTTACCTGAAAAAGTTCAAAGCATACCATTTTGTAGGTCTCGCCGGCGTTATTGCAGATACCCCTGGATACAATTAAGGTCCGCCTTTCCAACACAGAATGGTCACTTTCCTCAATACAACGGTATACTCCTTGTCTTCGCTGTAATGATATTCGCAGGAAGGGCCTTGCCATTGTATAAATGGTTTGTAATTGCACAATTAATCAATATTTTCCAAAAATAATAGGAATTACAAGCCCCTCTTTGCGAGGTTTATTTTATATTAACTTAAAACGAATCTAGTTCAATTTCTCAGCAGTGCATGGTGAATCGTTAGGGTTTTGCTGCACACGACCAAGTTTCAAAACATTTACTGAAATCACTCCCATTACAACAAATTTTTTCTCTGTCTGCCGCTGTGCTGGTCAGGCGTGTCGTTTCTCCCATGGTCAGGAAAACTTTAAAATTGAAGTCTAACAAATTAAAATATGAACTGCTTAAAATACGCCTACAAAAGACCACTGAATGCAATAGTCAAATTCCCCGTCTGATGCCCAAGGTTGGTTGTAAATGATTGTTCGAAAAATTCCTAACTGAACTCATATTCAGGAGATACTTCGTGAGAAGGGCGTGGCGTTTATCTCACTCGGATTATTTTTTAATTTATTTGTTTTACCTAATTCAATGCAGAGTTTTCCTTTCGACGCAAGTACGTGATTGCCCAGCAATGGGGGTATAGTTTGCCTTCATTCGAATACTTGGTCGTCAAATTAGTAAGCACTAACAACATATGAGAGCTTAACTCTTTGGCAATTGTACTACCGGTGGTGGTGCAGGAATGGTTCTATATATAATTTTAACCAATAAAGATAAAATTTTCCAAGTTAGCTCTCCTTGGTGGCTGAACTATCCTTCTGATATGATCAAGACTCGTTCCAGCCTGACGAAGAGTATTCAAATTGTAAGTGACTATTGTCAGTAAAAAAAATAAAAAAAATATATAATTCGGAAGTGATTCGCCGCATATAGCAGAGGGTGGTTACGTGCTTTCTATTCCGGCCTAGGTTCTACTTTAGTCAGAGGAATTTTTCAAGGAATACTTCGGAAAAGATTATCACATTGTATAAGTTAACTATAAAAAGCTTTCCTGCAAACGCTGCTACAATTCTTTGCGTTTGAGAATGGACATATGGTTATGGTTGAGCAGGTGCCCTATAGTTTTCAATTGTACATCTGCCTTCAGCATGAAGAAAGACAGGTTTTGACTTCTGTGCTGCCGCTGGCCTAATGATGATTCAGTCAGAGGCAGGACGCACGTATTTGAACCGATATTAGTCATTTGATTGGTATTTAATCAACACCGTTTAAGAGCCGCAGAAACAAAAATCGCATTTAACACTCGAGATAATCGAACTTCAGGGTGTTTGAAAATCGATATTATTATCTATGTAATATACTATACATCAAACTAAATTTAACACATCTAGGAACTCTACAAGACAAACGTTGAAACAATGTTTCTCGAATATAATACATAGCTTTAATATATTATGTACATCAAACCTGAAAATTTCAGTTTTCAGTTTAAAATCATCATTATATTATCTTCGAAATCCAGGAAATATTGTTTTGCTTTAAATAGCATTGAATGGGCTCGAATCTCTACACGGATTCTTCATAACTTTGATAGCACCCGCAATACCAACATCAGGTGGCATTGCGTATCAAATTGAAAAAATCTATAGTCCATAAAGAGAGATTGAAAAATAAATGCAAATTTTCTCACGGAAAAAATACAGGCTAAGTTAAAAAATAAATGCAGTTCTATACTGATGATTTACGTTTCCGACTAGTCTACGGACCATTAACGGAAAATTCAATACTAAAATTTTGGTTAGGAGTTAGAATGACTAATTAAGGGGTTATAGAAGCTAATTGAATTGATAACTATGACGCATCGGGGCTTTTCTTCTTATGTGTGAAGTAAGAAAGCTTTAATTATTTTTATTCTACATAGGTAAACCTACATCGCCAGCTTATTTATCATAGTTGTCTTGTTCTCATCTAAGCAATGTATCAGCTTAGTCCGATCCCAATCCTAGTATCACCGCCAACACCAATTTAAAAAATCCTCTGTCGCAAGTAACGAAATCCTACGCCTCATTTCAATGAGACGTTCAACTCGAAGACAACAAACGGCGCTTGCGAACAAGTTTTATGGAACCGTATAACAGGCCAGAGTCGACAAATAGGAAGGAATCACTATCGAACGTGATGGAGTACGGCGATCTTTGGGGTACAAAAACAGAACACACAAATCGAATCTTTCTTTCATGTCCCTTGGCTTTACTTGTAGGGGGTGGAAATACATTTAAGATTTCCGCAATGGGGAATAGTTTTTATTTTTAATTTCTGAGAAATACATTCTTAATAATCATATATTTTTGAGGTGGTGGTGGGGGGCGTTTTTTATACCATATGCGTATTTATGGTCTCTTCGGATTGCCCCGTGTTTATTGTTATATTGCAGTTACCTTGGACAATTTCAGGGTAACCTAAAGTTTCGTTTGATATCAAAAATTGTAAAATTTAGGCCTTTCCGCAACGACCGCTTTTTCAATAAAAGGATGCCGATTTCTTCTGGACTTGATGGGCGTTTGTTTTAATTAACAAATATTTTAAATATAATTTAGACTTGTAACTTCTTGCGTAACCCTTTTCCATCTACTGTATATAAAATAGTTCCGTGAGATTGGTACATATAATATTGAGATATTTTTTCTACGTGTCTGGGGCCTAGTTTATCTATGGTTTTGCAATTGTCCGGACTGGTGGCCGCGGGGTGGTCAAATGATCCGTCTGGGAAAAGTGTCCAAACTGAATGGATAAATAACTTAACTGTTCGAGTTGCACAGCTCGATGCTTTTTTAACGAAACAAAAACCAATAACTGCCACCTGAAGCATTCTTCGTATGTATTAACAATTCTGTTTGTAAAATTTCTTTGTTTGATTGTTTGAACAAGATCAAATTATTATCTAATTTAAGAAATTAAAATTACTTTAGAGAAAAGTCGACATAAAATTTATATTGAAATATTTTTTCTTATTAAAGTTCATGTTGAATTTGTATAAGGCTCACGGAAAAAATTTTTACTTATGAATCAGGTAGTGAATCGGCTTGGTGAGTTATAAATGCAATAAATAGAATCATATATAGCCAGATACGTGGAGCCTGCGTAGGCCAAATTCAAGATCACTTGGTCATTTCGCTCGGCTTGCTCTTGGATTCTAGGTTTGTTAGATCTTTAAAAGTGGATAGTATTTTACGATTTTATACTTTAACTAGATACTACTTAACCTTAAAATTTCAGTGTTTTTTGGCGTATTCAAAGGCTTAGGCTCGATCGGATGGGCGGTGTCAATTACAGCAACTGTGCCCTATCTTTTGGTAACAATGAATAAATTGAAAAATTTGCTATTTTTTAATTTGTAGTTTAATAATATCTTCTGAGAGGCATTTCCTCAAGGGGCATATTCAGGACTTGTATATTGGTTTAGTAGGTATAGTTGTCGAGGGTTGTACTTAATTCATAGATTACAGGATATAAGAAGGCTCTGGGCTTGAGGTATGCATATAATACATATCACTCATAGAGAAATTTTTTAAAAAGATTTGGAGAAAAGTGCGCAGAATGCGTCCGTTTCCTCATTGGTCATTGAGCCGGTCCCTCTGATCTCATGGTATATTCTTTGAATGTTTATTCGCACACAAGTTTTTGCATCCTTTAGCAGATACCGCGAACAATAGATATCGAGATGGCGGTGTCTCTTCTTTGTTATCATGTTTTTGTCATCATATTATTATTGATTATTTGGATCGAGATACAAATTATCGCATATCTAATTGTATTCCTTCAGAGACTCCTTACAAGTATTCCTATGTGGAATTGTAAATCTTCTCTTCTTCGGATTTATGACTTCAGCTCAGGGCATCCGTTCTTAGCGACTTCAAGTCGAGACTGTATAAGGTCCGTAAAATTTTGCTTAGCAGCAGAGCGAAAATGTAAAGAAATTCGATAGAATGACACAATAGGAATTTAAATACTAATTCAGACCAACTTACTTCTCCCTTCACGTACTTGCATTCACAGTATCCCGGTGTGACTTATTATTTGAGTGGGGCCTTCATATGGGCTGTTCTTTTTACACAGTTTTGAACTCTTCTGTAGCGAGTTTTTTAAATTAATGTCTTATAATTTAATTCCGTTATTTTGCAGGCATTGGATGCCGATTTGCTTGTGCAAAGTTTTTTATTAAAATCTAGAATTAATCCGATAATCCGTTCTTCCCAGGCTTGAATGGATTGCAAACAGTATCATGACAAATTCGGCAGCAAAGGTCTAAATTTCTGCTTTACCCCGAAAATGAGACAGGTGGGGGTCAATTTAATGGTACATTGAGGAATTTCATAATTATTTGCCCCGAAGTCTAATTAAATTATCTCTTTATTAGCATTGCACAATACACCAGAAACGTCTGGAAAATCGCTAGTTTTGCTTTTTGCTTCAATTTATGTATTGTGATCCTTATTACAATTCAGTTAATTTCACTATGATTTTCTGTTGTCTTGTGTCATCCCCTTTTGTACTCGAGGCGGGATATATATTTTTCATGCATTGAAAATCTTAATTCAAACTGATTCATTGTCTTTATCGCTTGTACAAGTACTGGTTGTTTTGCCATGTTTATGGTTAGACAATTCCTCGAAGATTTGGGAAATGTTTCGTGCAGAAAAAAACCGCCACGTCCTGTTCTTATACGGGCAGAAGCCGAGAACAGTTTTCTTTGGTAGATCCATAAAATAATCTTCGTTTAACATATACAACTCTATTTTACTAAGGCATAGATTTTGTTACTTCCTTTGGTCCTGCGGTGATATATCAAATGGATGTGGAGTTTATTCTGCACCCTTTGTCCTCATAGTAAGTGGTTATTATTATGAAGCGTTAAATTGCGGTAAGAGGTCCACCGCTTGACAAAAGATATGAATTTAGAAAGTTCAAATGAATTTACTTAATTTCGCTTTTTTTATTGCATCCAATCTGATTACTATGAGGGTTGCGGGTTTAATAACGTAGAATTGCCATTTGTTTTTCGAAATGACGCTTGGATTACGATGATTGGGTCTGCTTCAATGACAAATTATTAGAATTAAGCTTACGATATTTTAATTGAATATACTATGTTTTTCGTTCTTTGTAGAAATACTTTTAAACGCAGACCTCTACTAAGTGTCCCAGGAGCAGCATTTGGAAATCATCGATGCTTTCGAAATGATCGGGTATACTAAGTCCTATTAAAAGTTGTTTATTCTAGCTTTCAACCCTAGTTGAAGATTTAAATAGACATAAACGAATAGTTTAGAAAATTTATATTCTCAATATTAGCATAATTTTAGCCAATAAAGATGTTTTTGGCACTACAATTGGCGGCACAAAGATGAGGAGAATAGCAACCTAAGGCATCAAGACGAAGGCAGACAACATCGTTTAGTCACTGTGGGGGTCGGATTGCTTGGTATAAGAGGAGTATATTAGCATATAATATAGTAGTATCAAGATTGAACGCCTAAATGAATAAAATATTGAGGTGAAGTTTCATTCACCATCAGTTAAACCTTATCAAGACCGGAAAAATACCATTTCGTAATATCGGATCCACTTTTTCTCGAGAGCCCAAGCCAAATCTAATAAAAACATTTCATTTTTTCTTTCATCTTGGAAAAAAGAGCATGATGTGAAGATATGCTCCGTAGCAGCACTGCGCCAATGGACTAAACAGGCTGGCAAGAAGCACAGTGAAGCAATTTAAGTGAGGATTTAATTGTGTAGAAAGATATCTGACGCAAAAGCAATGTAGATAGGATTCAGAAGTCAATAAATACGTAGTTACGAGTAATATCAACCTTTAAGCTGACATGCCGAACAAATCAACAGAATTATGATGCATATGAATACACAAATGATTGGAGATCTCAAATAATGTCAAGGCTATGTCAATTGTAAAATATTCATGCAAAAAGGCGTGATACTTTCCTTTCACCCGGCTCCACAAAAGATTGACATCACAGAAAACTAAGGATTGGATAAACGAAGTAGGAAAACAAATGTAAATAGAATTTGTTCATTGTCAGAGTATTCAGATCCAGACGATTCTTTCCTGTTTGGACCAACCACCTCAACTGTGGTTCAGGCTAATAATTATAAAGCCAGTCTGGTATCCAATAAACTGAACTGACCAAATCCTATCGTTGCCGCTAATACTAGTAAAAACATATAAGAAAGACCACAACCTATAGTAAGTAAACGAATGTATTACCCAATACTTCGGTTCAATAGCTCGTAATTGTATTAAGTCGTTAATTTGAATCTGAATATAAAAATTGTGTATTCAGATGTTTTTAAAACGCCATATAGAATACCTCATATGTTTTTTAAACTCATATATACTACTCTATGTTTTAATACGCCCTGACCCAAATGGTACCCAGTGGATCAAATTGGTCCATGACCCCGCACTGAAAATTCCGCACTGAACTGACACAACCCCCTTTTTTCAAAATAATATTTCAATAGGATCGGGCTTTTCATAACCTCCCTGTTACAATATACCAAGGTAGCGGATGGTCCTTTCCATAGTACAGACAGTAGGGCAGCTTAGACCTTTGATTAGACTTAGACCACCTTCCTGACCCCCCCCCCCCCCCCGACCAAAATGCCACCGACAAACTGTCCCACTGACCCAAATGTCCAGTGATCAATTGTCCGTGACCAAATGTCCAGTGATCAATTATCCCATTACCCAATAGTCCAGTGATCAATTGTCCATGACCCAATTGTCCAGTGATCAATTGTCCGTGATCATTGTCCCAGTGATCAATGGTCCCAGTGATCAATTGTCCATGACCCCGCAACACTGAAATTCCGGCACTGAACTGACAACACCCCTTTTTTCAAAATAATATTTCAATAGGATCGGCTTTCATACCTCCCGTTACATAATACCCAAGGTACGGGATGGTCTTCCATAGGTACAGACAGTAGGGCACTTAGACCTTTGAATTAGACTTAGACCACCTTCCTGACCCCCACCCACGCCCCCCCCCCCCCGACAAAATTGCCACCGACAACTGTCACTGACCCAAATGTCCATGATCAATTGTCCGTGACCAAATGTCCAGTGATCAATTATCCATTACCCATAGTCCAGTGGATCATTGTCCATGAACCCAATTGTCCAGTGTATCCAATTGTCCAGTGATCAATTGTCCAGTGATCAAATTCCAGTGATCATTGTCCATGACCCCGCACTGAAAATTCCGCACTGAACTGACAACCCCCTTTTTTCAAAATAATATTATCAAGTAGGATCGGGCTTTCATACCTCCCGTTTACATATACCAAGGTACGGGATGGTCTTTTTTCCATAGGTACAGACAGTAGGGCACTTAGACCTTTGATTAGACCTTAGACCACCTTCCTGACCCCCCCCCCCCCGACAAAATGCCACCCGTACAAACTGTCACTGACCCAATGTCCAGTGATCAATTGGTCCGTGACCAAATGTCCAGTGATCCAATTATCCATTACCCAATAGTCCAGTGATCAATTGTCCATGACCCATTGTCCAGTGATCAATTGTCCAGGGATCAATTGTCCAGTGATCAAATGTCCAGTGATCAATTGTCCATGACCCCGCACTGAAATTCCGCACTGAACTCGACAACCCCCTTTTTTCAAATAATATATTCAATAGGATCGCTGGCTTTCATACCTCCCGGTTACATATACCACAGGTACGGGATGGTCTTCCATAGGTACAGACAGTAGGGGCACTTAGACCTTTGATTAGACTTAGACCACCTTCCTGACCCCCCCCCCCCCCCCCCCGACAAAATGCCACCGACAAACTGTCACTGACCCAAATGTCCAGTGATCAATTGTCCGTGACCAATGTCCAGTGATCAATTATCCATTACCCAATAGTCCAGTTGATCAATTGTCCATGACCTCAATTGTCCAGTGTATCAATTGTCCAGTGATCAATTGTCCAGTGAATCAAATGTCCCGTGATCAATTGTCCATGACCACCGCACTGAAAATTCCCGCACTGAACTGACAACCCCCTTTTTTCACAAATAATATTTCAATAGGATCGGGCTTTCATACCTCCCGGTTACATATACCAAGGTACGGGATGGACTTCCATAGGTACAGACAGTAGGGCACTTTAGACCTTTGATTAGACTTAGACCACCTTCCTGACCCCCCCCCCCCCCCGACAAAATGCCACCGACAAACTGCACTGACCCAAATGTCCAGTGATCAATTGTCCCGTGACCAAATGCCAGTGATCAATTATCCATTACCCAATAGTCCCAGTGATCAATTGTCCCATGACCCAATTGTCCAGTGATCACATTGTCCAGTGATCAATTGTCCAGTGATCAAATGTCCAGTGATAAATTGTCCATGACCCCGCAATGAAAATATTCCGCACTGAACTGACAACCCCCTTTTAAACTTTTCAAATAATATTTCAATAAGGAATCGGGGCTTTCATACCTCCCGGTTACATATCCACCAAGGGTACGGGATGGTCTTCCATAGGTACAGACAGTAGGGCACTTAGACCTTTTGATTAGACTTAGACCACCTTCCTGACCCCCCCCCCCCCCCCCCCCCCACCCCCCCCGACAAAATTCCACCTGACAAACTGTCACTGATACCCAAATGTCCAGTGATCACTTGTCCGTGACCAATGTCCAGTGATCAATTTAATCCATTACCCAATAGTCCAGTGATCAATTGTCCATGAACCCAATTGTCCATGATGCAATTGGTCCCAGTGATCAATTGTCCAGTGATCAATGTCAGTGAATCAATTGTCCATGACCCCCGCACTGAAAATTCCGCAACCTGCACTGACAACCCCCTTTTTTTCAAAATAATATTTTCATAGGGATCGGGCTTTCATACCTCCCGGTTACATATACCAATGTACGGGATGGTCTTCCATAGGTACAGACAAGTAGGGCACTTAGACCCTTTTGATTAAACTAGACCACCCTTCCTGACCCCCCCCCCCCCCCCGACATAAATGCCACCGACAAACTGTCACTGACCCAAATGTCCATGATCAATTTGTCCCTTTGACCAAATGTCCATGAATCAATTATCCATTACCCAATAGTTCCAGTGATCAATTGTCCATGACCCAATTGTCCAGTGATCAATTTGTCCAGTGGATCAATGTGTCCGTGAGTCCAAATGTCCAGTGAGTCAATTGTCCATGACCCCGGCCTGAAAAATTCCCGCACTGGAACTGATCAACCCCCTTTTTTTCAAAATAATATTTCAATAGGATCGGGCTTTCATACCTCCCCGGTTACATATACCAAGGTACGGGATGGTCTCCATAGGTACAGACAGTAGGGCACTTAGACCTTTGATTAGACTTAGACCACCTTCCTGACCCCCCCCCCCCCGACAAAATGCCACCGTGTGATGACAAATATATGGTGTCACTGACCCAAATGTCCAGTGATCAATTGTCCGTGACCAAATGTCCAGTGATCAATTATCCATTACCCATTTGTCCAGTGATCAATTGTCCATGACCCAATTGTCCCAATGATCAATTGTCCAGTGATCAATTGTCCAGTGATCAAATGTCCAGTGATCACTTGTCCATGACCCCGCACTGAAATTTCCGCACTGAACTGACAACCCCCTTTTTTCAAAATAATATTTCAATAGGATCGGGCTTTCATACCTCCCGGTTACATATACCAAGGTACTGGATCGTCTTCCATAGGTAAATACAGTAAGTCACTTAGACCTTTGATTAGAATTAGACAACCTTCCTGACCCCCCCCCCCCCCCCCGACAAAATGCCACCGACAAACTGTCACTGACCCAAATGTCCAGTGATCAATTGTCCCTGACCAAATGTCCAGTGATCAATTATCCATTACCCAATAGTCCAGTGATCAATTGTCCATGACCCAATTGTCCCAGTATCAATTGTCCGTGATCAATTGTCCAGTGATCAAATGTCCAGTGATCAATTGTCCATGACCCCGCACTGATAATTCCGCACTGAACTGACAACCCCATTTTTTCAAAATAATATTTCAATAGGATCGGGCTTTCATACCTCCCGGTTACATATACCAAGGTACGGGATGGTCTTCCATAGGTACAGACAGTAGGGCACTTAGACCTTTGATTAGACTTAGACCACCTTCCTGAACCCCCCCCCCCCCGACAAAATGCCACCGACAAACTGTCACTGACCCAAATGTCCAGTGATCAATTGTCCGTGACCAAATGTCCAGTTGATCAATTATCCATTACCCAATAGTCCGTGATCAATTGTCCATGACCCAATTGTCCAGTGATCAATTGTCCAGTGATCAATTGTCAGTGATCAAATGTCCAGTGATCAATTGTCCATGACCCCGCACTGAAAATTCCGCACTGAACTGACAACCCCCTTTTTTCAAAATAATATTTCAATAGGATCGGTTTTTATTTTCATACCTCCCGGTTACATATACCAAGGACGGGATGGTCTTCCATATGTACAGACAGTAGGGCACTTAGACCTTTGATTAGACTTAGACCACCTTCCTGACGTCCCCCCCACACCACCCCCCCCCCCCCCGACAAAATGCCACCGACAAACGTCACTGACCCAAATGTCCAGTGATCATTGTTCCCTGACCAAATGTCCATGATCAATTCCATACCCCATAGTCCAGTGATCAATTGTCCATGACCCAATTGTCCAGTGATCACTTGTCCAGTGATCAATGTCCAGTGATCAAATGTCCAGTGATCATTGTCCATGACCCCGCACTGAAAATTCCGCACTGAACTGACAACCCCCTTTTTTCAAAATAATATTGCAATAGGATCGGGCTTTCATACCTCCCGGTTACATATACCAAGGTACGGGATGGTCTTCCTAGGTACAGACAGTAGGGCACTTAGACCTTTGATTAGACTGACATCCTAGATGCCCCCACCTTCCTGACCCCCCCCCCCCCCGCAAAATGCCACCGACAACTGTCACTGACCCAAATGTCCAGTGATCAATTGTCCGTGACCAAATGTCCAGTGATCAATTATCCATTACCCAATAGTCCAGTGATCAATTGTCCATGACCCAAATGTCCAGTGATCAATTGTCCATGACCCCGCACTGAAAATTCCGCACTGAACTGACAACCCCCTTTTTTCAAAATAATATTTCAATAGGATCGGCTTCATACCTCCCCGTTACATATACCAAGGTACGGGATGGTTTTCCATAGGTACAGCAGTAGGGCACTTAGACCTTTGATTAGACTTAGACCACCTTCCTGTCCCCGCCCCCCCCCCCCCCCGACAAAATGCCACCGACAAACTGTCACTGACCCAAATGTCAAGTGAACAATTGTCCGTGACGAAAGTTCCAGTGAACAATTATCCATTACCCAATAGTCCAGTGATCAATTGTCCATGACCCAATTGTCCAGTGATCAATTGTCCATGATCAATTGTCCAGTGATCAAATGTCCAGTGATCAATTGTCCATGACCCCGCACTGAAAATTCCGCACTGACTGACAACCCCCTTTTTTCAAAATAATATTTCAATAGGATCGGGCTTTCATACCTCCCGGTTACATATACCAAGGTACGGGATGGTCTTCCATAGGTACAGACAGTAGGCACTTAGACCTTTGATTAGACTTAGACCACCTTCTGACCCCCCCCCCCCCCCCGACAATATGCCACCGACAAATTGTCCATGACCCAATTGTCCAGTGATCAATTGTCCGTGACCAAATGTCCAGTGATCAATTATCCATTACCCAATAGTCCAGTGATCAATTGTCCATGACCCAATTGTCCAGTGATCATTGTCCAGTGATCCATTGTCCAGTGATCAATGTCCAGTGATCAATTGTCCATGACCCCGCACTGAAAATTCCGCACTGACTGACCACCCCCTTTTTTTTCAAAATAATATTTCAATAGGATCGGGCTTTCATACCTCCCGGTTACATATACCAAGGTACGGGATGGTCTTCCATAGGTACAGAAAGTAGGGCACTTATACCTTTTGATTAGACTTAGACCACCTTCCTGACCCCCCCCCCCCCACCCCCCGACAAAATGCCACCGACAAACTGTCACTGACCCAAATGTCCAGTGATCAATTGTCCGTGACCAATGTCCAGTGATCAATTATCCATTACCCAATAGTCCGTGATCAATTGTCCATGACCCAATTGTCCAGTGATCAATTGTCCAGTGATCAATTGTCCGTGATCAAATGTCCGTGATCAATTGTCCACACAAAAAACAACAACCAACACCCCCCCACCCCGCACTGAAAATTCCGCACTGAACTGACAACCCCCTTTTTTCAAAATAATATTTCTTTATTATCGGGCTTTCATAACTCCCTGTTACATTTACAAAGGTACTGGTTGGTCTTCGATAGGTACAGAAATTATGGCACTTAGACCTTTGATTAGACTTAGAACACCTTCCTGACCCCCCCCCCCCCCCGACAAAATGCCACCGACAAACTGTCACTGACCCAAATGTCCAGTGATCAATTGTCCGTGACCAAATGTCCAGTGATCAATTATCCATTACCCAATAGTCCAGTGATCAATTGTCCATGACCCAATTGTCCAGTGATCAATTGTCCAGTGATCAATTGTCCAGTGATCAAATGTCCAGTGATCAATTGTCCATGACCCCGCACTGAAAATTCCGCACTGAACTGACAACCCCCTTTTTTCAAATAATATTTCAATAGGATCGGGCTTTCATACCTCCCGGTTACATATACCAGGTACGGATGGTCTTCCATAGGTACAGACAGTAGGGCACTTAGACCTTTGATTAGACTTAGACCACCTTCCTGACCCCCCCCCCCCCCGACAAAATGCCACCGACAAACTGTCACTGACCCAAATGTCCAGTGATCAATTGTCCGTGACCAAATGTCCAGTGATCAATTATCCATTACCCAATAGTCCAGTGATCAATTGTCCATGACCCAATTGTCCAGTGATCAATTGTCCAGTGATCAATTGTCCAGTGATCAAATGTCCAGTGATCAATTGTCCATGACCCCGCACTGAAAATTCCGCACTGAACTGACAACCCCCTTTTTTCAAAATAATATTTCAATAGGATCGGGCTTTCATACCTCCCGGTTAGATGAACAGAGTACGGGTTGGTCTTCCATAGGTACATACATTAGGGCACTTAGACCTTTGATTAGACTTAGACCACCTTCCTGACCCCCCCCCCCCCCCGACAAAATGCCACCGACAAACTGTCACTGACCCAAATGTCCAGTGATCAATTGTCCGTGACCAATGTCCAGTGATCAATTATCCATTACCCAATAGTCCAGTGATCAATTGTCCATGACCCAATTGTCCAGTGATCAATTGTCCAGTGATCAATTGTCCAGTGATCAAATGTCCAGTGATCAATGTCCAAGACCCCGCACCGAAACTTCCGCACTGAACTGACAACCCCATTTTTTCAAAATATTATTTGAATAGGATCGGGGTTTGTTTATTCGCGGTGACATATTCCCAGGTACGGGATGGTCTTCCATAGGTACAGACAGTAGGGCACTTAGACCTTTGATTAGAACTTAGACCACCTTCCTGACCCCCCCCCCCCCCCCGACACAATGCCACCGACAAACTGTCACTGACCCAAATGTCCAGTGATCAATTGTCCGTGACCAAATGTCCAGTGATCAATGCTCCATGACCCAATTGTCCAGTTCTCAATGTGCCATGACCCAATTGTCAAGTGATCAATTGTCCAGTGATCAATGGTCAAGTGATCAAATGTCCAGTGATCAATTGTCCATGACCCCGCACTGAAAATTCCGCACTGAACTGACAACCCCCTTTTTTTCAAAATAATATTTCAATAGGATCGGGCTTTCATACCTCCCGGTTACATATACCAAGGTACGGGATGGTCTTCCATAGGGACAGACCGTAGGGCACGTAGACCTTTGATTAGACTTTGACCACCTTCCTGACCCCCCCCCCCCCCCCCGACAAAATGCCACCGACAAACTGTCACTGACCCAAATGTCCAGTGATCAATTGTCCGTGACCAAATGTCCAGTGATCAATTATCCATTACCCAATAGTCCAGTGATCAATTGTCCATGACCCAATTGTCCAGTGATCAATTGTCCAGTGATCAATTGTCCAGTGATCAAATGTCCAGTGATCAATTGTCCATGACCCCGCACTGAAAATTCCGCACTGAACTGACAACCCCCTTTTTTTCAAAATAATATTTCAATAGGATCGGGCTTTCATACCTCCCGGTACATATACCAAGGTACGGGATGGTCTTCCATAGGTACAGACAGTAGGGCACTTAGACCTTTGATTAGACTTAGACCACCTTCCTGACCCCCCCCCCACTCCCCCCCGTACAATTTGCCACCGACAAACTGTCAATGACCCAAATGTCCAGTGATCAATTGTCCGTGACCAAATGTCCAGTGATCAATTACCATTACCCAATAGTCCAGTGATCAATTGTCCATGACCCATTGTCCATATCAATTGTCCAGTGATCAATTGTCCATGTGATCAAATGTCCAGTGATCAATTGTCCATGACCCCGCACTGAAAATTCCGCACTGAACTGACAACCCCCTTTTTTCAAAATAATATTTCAATAGGATCGGGCTTTCATACCTCCCGGTTACATATACCAAGGTACGGATGGTCTTCCATAGGTACAGACAGTAGGGCACTTAGACCTTTGATTAACTTATCCCACCTTCCTGACCCCCCCCCCCCCGACAAAATGCCACCGACAAACTGTCACTGACCCAAATGTCCAGTGATCAATTGTCCGTGACCAAATGTCCAGTGATCAATTATCCATTACCCAATAGTCCAGTGATCAATTGTCCATGACCAATTGTCCAGTGATCAATTGTCCAGTGATCAATTGTCCATTGATCAATTGTCCAGTGATCAATTGTCCATGACCCCGCACTGAAAAGTCCGCACGGACCTGACCACCCCCTATTTTCAAAATCATCTTTCAATAGGATCGGGCTTTCATACCTCCCGGTTACAGATCCCAAGTTACGGGATGGTCTTCCATCGGTACAGTCAGGAGTGCACTTAGACCTTTTATTAGACTTAGACCCCCTTCCTGGACCCCCCCCCCCCCCCCCGACAAAATGCCACCGACAAACTGTCACTGACCCAAATGTCCAGTGATCAATTGTCCGTGACCAAATGTCCAGTGATCAATTATCCATTACCCAATAGTCCAGTGATCAATTGTCCATGACCCAATTGTCCAGTGATCAATTGTCCAGTGATCAATTGTCCAGTGATCAAATGTCCAGTGATCAATTGTCCATGACCCCGCACTGAAGAAACCGCACTGAACTGACAACCCCAATATTACAAAATAATATTTCAATAGGATCGGGCTTTCATACCGCCCGGTTACTATACCAAGGTACGGGATGGTCTTCCATAGGTACAGACAGTGGGCACTTAGACCTTTGATTTGACTTAGCACCACTACCTGACCCCCCCCCCCCCCCGACAAAATGCCACCGACAAACTGTCACTGACCCAAATGTCCAGTGATCAATTGTCCGTGACCAAATGTCCAGTGATCAATTATCCATTACCCAATAGTCCAGTGATCAATTGTCCATGACCCAATTGTCCAGTGATCAATTGTCCAGTGATCAATTGTCCAGTGATCAAATGTCCAGTGATCAATTGTCCATGACCCCGCACTGAAAATTCCGCACTCCACTCACACACCCCTAAATTAAAACTAATATTTCAATAGGATCGGGCTTTCATACCTCCCGGTTACATATACCAAGGTACGGGATGGTCTTCCATAGGTACAGACAGTAGGGCACTTAGACCTTTGATTAGACTTAGACCACCTTCCTGACCCCCCCCCCCCCCGACAAAATGCCACCGAACAAATTGTCACTGACCCAAATGTCCAGTGATCAATTGTCCGTGACCAAATGTCCAGTGATCAATTATCCATTACCCAATAGTCCAGTGATCAATTGTCCATGACCCAATTGTCCAGTGATCAATTGTCCAGTGATCAATTGTCCAGTGATCAAATGTCCAGTGATCAATTGTCCATGACCCCGCACTGAAAATTCCGCACTGAACTGACAACCCCCTTTTTTCAAAATAATATTTCAATAGGATCGGGCTTTCATACCTCCCGGTTACATATACCAAGGTACGGGATGGTCTTCCATAGGTACAGACAGTAGGGCACTTAGACCTTTGATTAGACTTAGACCACCTTCCTGACCCCCCCCCCCCCCGACAAAATGCCACCGACAAACTGTCACTGACCCAAATGTCCAGTGATCAATTGTCCGTGACCAAATGTCCAGTGATCAATTATCCAGTACCCACTAGTCCAGTGATCAATTGTCCATGACCCAATTGTCCAGTGATCAATTGTCCAGTGATCAATTGTCCAGTGATCAAATGTCCAGTGATCAATTGTCCATGACCCCGCACTGAAAATTCCGCACTGAACTGACAACCCCCTTTTTTCAAAATAATATTTCAATAGGATCGGGCTTTCATACCTCCCGGTTACATATACCAAGGTACGGGATGGTCTTCCATAGGTACAGACAGTAGGCACTTAGACCTTTGATTATACTTAGACCACCTTCCTGACCCCCCCCCCCCCCCCCGACAAAATGCCACCGACAAACTGTCACTGACCCAAATGTCCAGTGATCAATTGTCCGTGACCAAATGTCCAGTGATCAATTATCCATTACCCAATAGTCCAGTGATCAATTGTCCATGACCCAATTGTCCAGTGATCAATTGTCCAGTGATCAATTGTCCAGTGATCAAATGTCCAGTGATCAATTGTCCATGACCCCGCACTGAAAATTCCGCACTGAACTGACAACCCCCTTTTTTCAAAATAATATTTCAATAGGATCGGGCTTTCATACCTCCCGGTTACATATACCAAGGTACGGGATGGTCCTTCCATAGGTACAGACAGTAGGGCACTTAGACCTTTGATTAGACTTAGACCACCTTCCTGACCCCCCCCCCCCCCCCAAAATGCCACCCACCAACTGTCACAGACCCCAAATTCCACGGTGAAATTGTCCGTGACCAAATGTCCCAGTGATCAATTATCCATTACCCAATAGTACATTGATCAATTGTCCATGACCCAATTGTCCAGTGATCAATTGTACATTGATCAATTGTCCAGTGATCAAATGTCCAGTGATCAATTGTCCATGACCCCGCACTGAAAATTCCGCACTGAACTGACAACCCCCTTTTTTCAAAATAATATTTCAATAGGATCGGGCTTTCATACCTCCCGGTTACATATACCAAGGTACGGGATGGTCTTCCATAGGTACAGACAGTAGGGCAACTAACTTAGACCTTTGATTAGACTTAGACCACCTTCCTGTCCCCCCCCCCCCCCCACAAAATGCCACCGACAAACTGTCACTGACCCAAATGTCCAGTGATCAATTGTCCGTGACCAAATGTCCAGTAAACATTATCCATTACCCAAAAGTACAGTGATCAATTGTCCATGACACAATTGTCCCTTGATCAATTGTCCAGTGATCAATTGTCCAGTGATCAATTGTCCAGTGATCAATTGTCCATGACCCCGCACTGAAAATTCCGCACTGAACTGACAACCCCCTTTTTTCAAAATAATATTTCAATAGGATCGGGCTTTCATACCTCCCGGTTACATATACCAAGGTACGGGATGGTCTTCCATAGGTACAGACAGTAGGGCACTTAGACCTTTGATTAGACTTAGACCACCTTCCTGACCCCCCCCCCCCCGACAAAATGCCACCGACAAACTGTCACTGACCCAAATGTCCAGTGATCAATTGTCCGTGACCAAATGTCCAGTGATCAATTATCCATTACCCAATAGTCCAGTGATCAATTGTCCATGACCCAATTGTCCAGTGATCAATTGTCCAGTGATCAATTATCACTGACCAAATGTCCAGTGATCAATTGTCCATGACCCCGCACTGAAAATTCCGCACTGAACTGACAACCCCCTTTTTTCAAATAATATTTCAATAGGATCGGGCTTTCATACCTCCCGGTTACATATACCAAGGTACGGGATGGTCTTCCATAGGTACAGACAGTAGGGCACTTAGACCTTTGATTAGACTTAGACCACCTTCCTGACCCCCCCCCCCCCCCCCGACAAAATGCCACCGACAAACTGTCACTGACCCAAATGTCCAGTGATCAATTGTCCGTGACCAAATGTCCAGTGATCAATTATCCATTACCCAATAGTCCAGTGATCAATTGTCCATGACCCAATTGTCCAGTGATCAATTGTCCAGTGATCAATTGTCCAGTGATCAAATGTCCAGTGATCAATTGTCCATGACCCCGCACTGAAAATTCCGCACTGAACTGACAACCCCCTTTTTTTTTTCAAAATAATATTTCAATAGGATCGGCTTTCATACCTCCCGGTTACATATACCAAGGTACGGGATGGTCTTCCATAGGTACAGACAGTAGGGCACTTAGACCTTGATTAGACTTAGACCACCTTCCTGACCCCCCCCCCCCCCCCCCGACAAAATGCCACCGACAAACTGTCACTGACCCAAATGTCCAGTGATCAATTGTCCGTGACCAAATGTCCAGTGATCAATTATCCATTACCCAATAGTCCAGTGATCAATTGTCCATGACCCAATTGTCCAGTGATCAATTGTCCAGTGATCAATTGTCCAGTGATCAAATGTCCAGTGATCAATTGTCCATGACCCCGCACTGAAAATTCCGCACTGAACTGACAACCCCCTTTTTTCAAAATAATATTTCAATAGGATCGGGCTTTCATACCTCCCGGTTACATATACCAAGGTACGGGATGGTCTTCCATAGGTACAGACAGTAGGGCACTTAGACCTTTGATTAGACTTAGACCACCTTCCTGGCCCCCCCCCCCCCCCCCCCCACAAAATGCCACCGACAAACTGTCACTGACCCAAATGTCCAGTGATCAATTGTCCGTGACCAAATGTCCAGTGATCAATTATCCATTACCCAATAGTCCAGTGATCAATTGTCCATGACCCAATTGTCCAGTGATCAATTGTCCAGTGATCAATTGTCCAGTGATCAAATGTCCAGTGATCAATTGTCCATGACCCCGCACTGAAAATTCCGCACTGAACTGACAACCCCCTTTTTTCAAAATAATATTTCAATAGGATCGGGCTTTCATACCTCCCGGTTACATATACCAAGGTACGGGATGGTCTTCCATAGGTACAGACAGTAGGGCACTTAGACCTTTGATTAGACTTAGACCACCTTCCTGACCCCCCCCCCCCCCCGACAAAATGCCACCGACAAACTGTCACTGACCCAAATGTCCAGTGATCAATTGTCCCGTGACCAAACGTACAGTGTTCAAATATCCCTTGACCCATAGTCCAGTGATCAATTGTCCATGACCCAATTGTCCAGTGATCAATTGTCCAGTGATCAATTGTCCAGTGATCAACTGTCCAGTGATCAATTGTCCATGACCCCGCACTGAAAATTCCGCACTGAACGTACTTCGAACTTTTGTCATATTATGATTTCAATAGGATCGGGCTTTCATACCTCCCGGTTACATATACCAAGGTACGGGATGGTCTTCCATAGGTACAGACAGTAGGGCACTTAGACCTTTGATTAGACTTAGACCACCTTCCTGACCCCCCCCCCCCCCCCCCGACAAAATGCCACCGACAAACTGTCACTTGACCCAAATGTCCAGTGATCAATTGTCCGTGACCAAATGTCCAGTGATCAATTATCCATTACCCAATAGTCCAGTGATCAATTGTCCATGACCCAATTGTCCAGTGATCAATTGTCCAGTGATCAATTGTCCAGTGATCAAATGTCCAGTGATCAATTGTCCATGACCCCGCACTGAAAATTCCGCACTGAACTGACAACCCCCTTTTTTCAAAATAATATTTCAATAGGATCGGGCTTTCATACCTCCCGGTTACATATACCAAGGTACGGGATGGTCTTCCATAGGTACAGACAGTAGGGCACTTAGACCTTTGATTAGACTTAGACCACCTTCCTGACCCCCCCCCCCCCCGACAAAATGCCACCGACAAACTGTCCACTGACCCAAATGTCCAGTGATCAATTGTCCCGTGACCAAATGTCCAGTGATCATTATCCATTACCCAATAGTCCCAGTGATCAATTGTCCATGACCCAATTGTCCAGTGATCAATTGGCCCTGTGAGTGATCAATTGTCCAGTGATCAATGTCCAGTGATCAATTGTCCATGACCCCGCACTGAAAATTCCGCACTGAACTGACAACCCCCTTTTTTCAAAATATATTCATAGGATCGGCTTTCATACCTCCGGTTACAATTACCAATGTACGGGATGGTCTTCCATATGTACAGACAGTAGGGCACGTAGACCTTTGATTAGACTTAGATCCACCTCCTTCCCCCCCACCCCCCGCCCGACAAAATGCCACCGAGCAAACTGTCACACCTGACCCAAATGTCAGTGATCAATTGTCCGGACCAATGTCCAGTTATCAATTATCATTACCCCATATTCCATTGATCAATTTGTCCATGAACCAAGTGTCCAGTGCTCAATTGTCCCATGATCAATTGCCAGTGATCAAAGGTCCAGTGTATCAATTGTCCCATGACCCCGCACTGAAATTCCGCCAGCTTGAACTGGACAACCCCCTTTTTCAAACAATAATATCTCAATAGGATCGGGCTTTCATACCTCCCGGTTACATATACCAAGGTACGGGATGGTCTTCCATAGGTACAGACAGTAGGGCACTTAGACCTTTGATTAGACTTAGACCACCTTCCTGACCCCCAACCCACCCACAACCCCCCCCCCCCACACCCACCCCGACAAAATGCCACCGACAAACTGTCACTGCCCAAATGTCCAAAAAAAAAACTTGGGGGGGTGGGGGGGGGTGACAATTGTCCGTGACCAAATGTCCAGTGATCATTATCCATTACCCATAGTCCAGTGAAATCATTGTCCATGACCCAATTGTCCAGTGATATCAATGTCCAGTGATCAATTGTCCAGTGATCAAAATGTCCAGTTTGATCAATTGTCCATGACCCCGCACTGAAAATTCCGCACTGAACTGACAACCCCCTTTTTTCAAAATATTTTCAATAGGATCGGGGCTTTCATAATACCTCCCGGTTACATATAACCAAGGTACGGGATGGTCCTTCCATAGGTACAGACAGTAGGGCACTTTAGACCCTTTGATTAGACTTAGACCACCTTCGGCTGACCCCCATCCCCCCCCGCCCGCCCCCACCCCCCCGACAAAATGCCACCGACAAACTGTCACTGGACCCAAGATGTCCAGTGATCAATTGTCCGTAGACCAAATGTCCAGTGATCATATTATTCCATTACCCAATAGTCCAGTGATCAGTTGTCCATGACCCAATTGTCCAGTGATCATTGTCGCATTGATCAATTGTCCAGGGTGATCAAATGATCCAGGTGATCAATTGTCCTATGACTCGCCCGCACTGAAAATTCCGGCAGGCTGAACTGACAACCCCCTTTTTTCAAAATAATACGTCAATAGTATGCTGCTTTCATACCTCCCGGTTACATATACCAAGGTACGGGATGGTCTTCCATAGTACAACAGTAGGGCACTTAGACCATTTGATTAGACTTAGACCTCCATCTCCTGACCGCCCCCCCCCCCCCCCCTCCCGACAAATGCCACCGACAACTGTCACTGACCCAAATGTCCAGTGATCAAATTGTCCCTTTGAGTGACCAATGTCCAGTGATCAATTATCCATTACCCAATAGTCCAGTGATCAATTGTCCATGACCCAATTGTCCAGTGATCAATTGTCCAGTGATGCAATTGACCTCCAGTGATCAAATGTCCAGTGATCAACTTGTCCTATGACCCCGCTACTGAAAATTCCGCACTGGGGGGGAACTGACAACCCCCTTTTTTTTTTCAAAATAATATTTCAATAGGATCGGGCTTTCCATACGCTGCCGCGGTTACATATATATATACCAAGGTACGGGATGGTCTTCCATACGGTATGCCACGACAGTAGAGGCACTTAGACCTTTTGATTAGACTTAGTTACGCACCTTCCTGACCCCCCCCCCCCCCCCCCCCCCCGACAAAATGGCCACCGACAAACTGTCACTGATCCCAAATGTCCGCAGTGATCAATTGTCCGTGACCAAATGTCCAGTGATCAATTATCCATTACCCAATAGCTCCCCAGATGATCAATTGTCGTCATGACCCCAATTGTCCAGTGAGGCAATTGTCCAGTGATCAATTGTCCAGTGATCAAATGTCCAGTGATCAATTGTCCATAGACCCCACCCGCACTGAAAATTCCGCACTGAACTGACAACCCCCTTTTTTCAAAAAAAAAAAAAAAAAAATAATATTTCAATAGGATCGGGCTTTCATACCTCCCGGTTACATATACCAAGGGACGGGTTGGTCTTCCATAGGTACAGACAGTAGGGCACTGGGGGGTTTATAGACCTTTGATTAGACTTAGACCACCTTCCTGACCCCCACCTCACCCCCCCCCCCGACAAATGCCACCGGACAAACTGTCACTGACCCAAATGTCCAGTGATCATTGTCCGTCGACCAAAATGTCCAGTGATCAATTATCCATTGAGCCCAATAGTCCAGTGATCAATTGTCCATGACCCATTGTGCCAGTGATCAATTGTCCAGGTGATCAATTGTCCAGTGATCAAATGTCCAGTGATCAATTGTCCATGACCGCGCACCCGCACTGTGAAAATTCCGCACTGAACTGACAACCCCTTCTTTTTCAAAATAATCATTTCAATGAGGATCGGGCTTTCATACCTCCCGTTTACATATACCAAGAGTACGGGGATGGTCTTCCATAGGTACAGAGGTCCGGGCGTAGTAGGGCACTTAGACCTTTGATTAGACTTAGACCACCTTCCTGACCCCCCCCCCCCCCCCCCCCGACAAAATGCCACCGACAACTGTCACTGAGCGAGCCACCCGCTGCTCAAATGTCCATTGATCATTGTCCACACGTGATCAATTGTCCAGTGATCAATTATCCATTACCCAATAGTCCAGTGATCAATTGTCCATGACCCAATTGTCCAGTGATCAATTGTCCAGATGATCAATTGTCCGAGTGATGCAAAATGTCGCGAGTGATCAATGTGTCCATGACCCCGGCACTGAAAATTCCGCATCTGAAGGGGGGGGGAACTGACAACCCCCTTTTTTCAAAATAATATTTCAATAGGATCGGCTTTCATACCTCCGCGGGTTTTACATATACCAAGGTACGGGATGGTCTTCCATAGGTACACGACAGTAGGGCAACTTAGACCTTTGACTTAGACTTAGACCACCTTCCTGCCCGCCCCCCCCCCCCCCCCCCCCGACAAAATGCCCACACCGACAAACTGTCACTGAACCCAAATGTCCGCAGTGATCAATTGTCCGTGACCAAATGTCCAGCTTTTGATCAATTATCTCATTACCCAATAGTCCAGAGGGAGGAAGAGGGGGGGGGGGGGGGGGGGGGGGGGGGGGGGGAAAGGGGGGGGAAACCACAGAAAAAACAGAGTACTTTGATCAATTGTCCATGACCCAATTGTCCAGTGATCAATTGTCCAGTGATCATTGTCGCAGTGATCAAATGTCCAGTGATCAATTGTCCATGACCCCGCACTGAAATTCCGCCACTGAACTGACAACCCCCTTTTTTCAAAATATATATTTCAATAGGATCCGGGCTTTCATACCTCCTCCCGTTACATATACCAAAGGTACGGGATGGTCTTCCATAGGTACAGACAGTAAAAAGGGGGCCTTAGACCCTTTGATTAGACTTAGACCACCTTCTGACCCCCCCCCCCCCCCCCCCCCCCCCCCGACAAAATGCCACCAGACAACGTCACTGACCCAAATGTCCAGTGATCAATTGTCCCGTGACCAAATGTCCCAGTGATCAATTATCCATTACCCAATAGTCCCAGTGATCAAATTGTCCATGACCCAATTGTCCAGCTGATCAATTGTCGGGCAGTGATCAATTTGTCCAGATGATCAAATGTCCAGTGATACAATTTGTCCAAGGGTGACCCCGACCCCCGCACTGAAAATTCGCACTGAACTGACAACCCCCTTTTTTCAAAATAATATTTCAAACATTCAAAACACAAAAACCACCAACAATATGAGGAATAGAAGAATCTCCGGGCTTCATACCTCCCGTTACATATACCAAGGTACTGGAGCGGGATGGTCTTCCATAGGTACAGACAGTAGGCACTTAGACCTTTGATTAGACTTAGACCACCTTCCTGACCCCCCCCCCCCCCGCCCCCCCCGCCGCCCCCCCCGACAAAATGCCACCGACAAACTGTCACTGACCCAAATGTCCAGTGATCAATTGTCCGTGACCAAATGTCCAGTGATCATTACCATTACCCAATAGTCCAGTGATCAATTGTCCATGACCCAATTGTCAGTGATCAATTGTCCAGTGATCAATTGTCCAGTGATCAAATGTCCAGTGATCAATTGTCAAGAAATCATGACCCCGCACTGAAAATTCCGCACTGAACTGACAACCCCCTTTTTTCAAAATAATATTTCAATAGGATCGGGCTTTCATACCTCCCGTTTACATATACCAAGGTACGGGATGGTCTTCCATAGGTACAGACAGTAGGGCACTTAGACCTTTGATTAGACTTAGACCACCTTCCTTACCCCCCCCCCCCCCCGACAAAATGCCACCGACAAACTGTCACTGACCCCAATGTCCAGTGATCAATTGTCCGTGACGTCAGCAAATGTCCAGTGATCAATTATCCATTACCCAATAGTCCAGTGATCAATGTCCATGACCCAATTGTCCAGTGATCAATTTTCCATGACCCAATTGTACAGTGATCAAATCAATTGTCCATGACCCCGCACTGAAAATTCCGCACTGAACTGACAACCCCCTTTTTTCAAAATAATATTTCAATAGTATCGGGCTTTAATACCTCCGGTTACATATACCAAGGTACGGGATGGTCTTCCATAGGTACAGACAGTAGGGCACTAGACCTTTGTATTAGACTTAGACCACCTTCCGACCCCCCCCCCCCCCCCGCGCCCCCCCCCTCCCGACCCCCCCCCGACAAAATGCCACCGACAAACTGTCACTGACCCAAATGTCCAGTGATCATTGTCCGTGACCAATGTCCAGTGATCATTATCCATTACCCAATAGTCCAGTGATCAATTGTCCATGACCCAATTGTCCAGTGATCAATTGTCCAGTGATCAATTGTCCAGTGATCAAATGTCCAGTGATCAATTGTCCATGACCCCGCACTGAAATTCCGCACTGAACTGACAACCCCCTTTTTCAAATAATATTTCAATATGAATCGGACGGGCCTTTCATACTTTCATACCTCCCGGTTACATATACCAAGGTACGGGATGGTCTTCCATAGGTACAGGACAGTAGGGCACTTAGACCTTTGATTAGACTTAGACCACCTTCCTGACCCCCCCCCCCCCCCCCGACAAAATGCCACGACAAACTGTCACTGACCCAAATGTCCAGTGACAATTGTCCGTGCCAAATGTCCAGTGATCAATATCCATTACCCAATAGTCCAGTGATCAATTGTCCATGACCCAATTGTCCAGTGATCAATTGTCGCAGTGATCAATGTCCAGTGATCAAATGTCCAGTGATCAATTGTCCATGACCCCGCACTGAAAATTCCGCACTGAACTGACAACCCCCTTTTTCAAAATAATATTTCAATAGGATCGGGCTTTCATACCTCCCGGTTACATATACCAAGGTACGGGATGGTCTTTTTTTTTCCCATAAAAGGGGTACAGACAGTAGGGCACTTAGACCTTTGATTAGACTTAGACCACCTTCCTGACCCCACCCCCCCCCCCCCCGACAAAATGCCCACCGACAACTGTCACTGACGCCAAATGTCGCAGTGATCAATTGTCCGTGACCAAATGTCCAGTGATCAATTATCCATTACCCAATAGTCCCAGTGATCAAATTGTCCATGACCGCAATTGTCCAGTGATCAATTGTTGCCCCCACAACAAATTTGGGGGTACCCCCCCCCCCCCAGTGATCAATTGTCCAGTGATCAAATGTCCAGTGATCAATTGTCCATGACCCCACGTGGCACTGAAAATTTCCGCACTGAACTGACAACCCCCTTTTTTCAAAATAATATTTCAATAAGGATCGGGCTTTCATACCTCCCGGTTTACATATACCAAGGTACGGGATGGTCTTCCATAGGTACATACAGTATGGGGGCGACTTAGACCTTTGATTAGACTTAGACCACCTTCCTGACCCCCCCCCCCCCGACAAAATTGCCACCGACAAACTGTCACTGACCCAAATGTACCAGTGATCAATTGTCGTAGGCGTGACCAAATGTCCAGTGATCAATTATCCATTACCCAATAGTCCAGGCTGATCAATTGTCCATGACGACCAATTGTCCAGATGATCAATTGTTCCATGGTGATAGCAATTGGTCCAGGGGGGGGGGGGGGGGGGGGGGGGAGGGAGTGATCAAATGTCCAGTGATTCAATTGTCCATGACGCACCGCCCTGAAAATTCCGCACTGACTGACAACCCCCATTTTTTTTCCCTTTTTTTTTCAAATAATATTTCAATATAGGATCGCAGGGCTTTCATACCTCCCGGTTACATATACCAAGGTACGGGATGGGTCTTCCATAGGTACAGACAGTAGGGCACTTAGACCTTTGATTAGACTTAGACCACCTTCCTGACCCCCCCCCCCCCCCCCCCACGACCGGACCAAAAGATCCACCGACAAACTGTCACTGGGGGGGGGGGGGGGACCCAAATGTCCATGTGATCAATTGTTCCCCCCCCACCCCCCCCCACCCCCCCACCCCCCCCCGTGACCAAAAGGGGGTGGAGGGGGGGTCCAGTGATCAATTATCCATTACTCCAATAGTCCAGTGTATCATTGTCCATGACCCAATTGTCCAGTGATCAATTGTCCATGATCAATTGTCCAGTGATCAAATGTCCAGATGATCAATTGTCGCATGACGCACCATAGCACTGAAAAATTCCGCACTGAACGTGACAACCCCCGTTTTTCAAAATATATTTTCACTCAGCCAACACCAATCCTTCAAAAGCACACACACGAACACAACCACTAAAGGCAATAGACAACTTTCCAAAACATCAATTTCAACCACAAGTAGACCACATACATTCAGCGAGAAAGAAGCATTGCATTCAAGAAAGCAATAAGGTAAAAAAAAAAAAGATCGGGCGGGCTTTCATACCTCCCGGTTACTATATACCAAGGTACGGGATGGTCTTCCATAGGTACAGACAGTATGGGAGGCACCTTAGGAACCTTTGATTAGACTTAGACCACCTTCCTGCCGCGCGCCCCCCCCCCCCCCCGACAAATGCCACCGGACAAACGGTCACTGACCCAAATGGTGTTTTTTTTCCAGTGATCAATTGTCCGTGACCAAATGTCGCTAGTGTATCAATATCCATTAACCCAATAGTCCAGTGATCAATTGTCCATGACCCAATTGTCCAGTGATCAATTGGTCCAGTGATCAATTGTCCGTGATCAAATGTGCCAGTGATCAATTGTCCATGACCGTCGCCGCACTGGAAAATTCCGCGATGAACTGAACACAAGCGCCCCCTTTTTTCAAAATATAAATATTTTCAATAGGATCGGGCTTTCATACCTCCCGGTTACATATAGCCAAGGTACGGGATGGTCTTCCATAAGGTACAGACAGTAGGGCACTTTAGGATCTCTTTGATTAGACTTAGACCACCTTCGGTCTGACCCCCCCCCCCCCCCCCGACAAAATGCCACCGACAACTGTCACTGACCCAAATGTCGGCAGTGATCAATTGTCCGTGACCAAATGTCCAGTGATCAATTATCCATTACCCAATGTCCAGTGATCAATTGTCCATGACCCAATTGTCCAGTGATCAATTGTCCCAGTGATGCAATTGTCCAGTGATCGACAATGTCCAGTGATCATCGTGTCCATGACCGGCTCCCCGCACTGAAAAATTCCGCACTGAACTGACAACCCCCTTTTTTCAAAATAATATTTTCAATAGGAGTCGGGGGCGTTTCATACCTCCCGGTTACATATACCAAGGTACGGGATGGTTCTTCCATAGGATACAGACAGTAGGGCACTTAGACCTTTGATTAGACTTAGCAACCAAGACCACCTTCCTGACCCCCCCCCCCCCCCCGACAAAATGCCTAGCCGACAAACTGTCACTGGACCCCCAAATGTCCAGTGATCAATTTGTCGGCGTGACCAAAATGTCGCAGTGATCCAATTATCCATTAGATTAGCCCCAAAAAAATAGTCCCAGTGATCAATTGTCCAATAGACCCAATTGTCCAGTGATCAATTGTCCAGTGATCAATTGTTGCCATGTGATCAAATGTCCAGTGATTCAATTGTCCATATAACCGACATACCCCGCACTGAATTCCGCACATGGGGAACTGACAACCCCCTTTTTTCAAAATAATATTTCAAATAGGATCGGGCTTTCATACCTCCCGGCCCTCCCGTTTACTATACCAAGGTACGGGATGGTTCTTCCAGAGTACAGACAGTAGGGCACTTAGACCTTTGATTAGACTTAGACCACCTTCCTGACCCCCCCCCCCCCCCCCCCCCCGACATAAATGCCACCGATCAAACTGTCACTGACCCAAATGTCGCAGTGATCAATTTGTCCGTGACCAAATGTCCGTGATCAATGAAGCATCCATGACCCAATAGTCCGAAAAACAGTGATCAATTGTCCATGACCCAATTGTCCCAGTGATTTAAAACAATTGTCCATTGATCAATTGTCGGCAGTGATTCAAATGTCCAGTGATCAATTGTCCATGAACCCCCGCACTGAAAATTCCGGCACGTGAACTGACAACCCCCTTTTTTCAAAAATAATATTTCAATAGGAATCGCGGCTTTCATACCTCCCGGTTACATAGTACCAAGTACGGGATGGTCTTCCATAGTTACAGACAGTAGGGCACTTAGACCTTTGATTAGACTTAGACCACCTTCCTGACGGTCCTCCCACTAACCCCCCCCCCCCGCGCGCCGACAAAATGCCACCGACAAACTGTCACTGACCCAAATGTCCAGTGATCAATTTGTCCGTGACCTAAATGTCCAGTGATCAATTATCCATTAACCCAATAGTCCAGTGATCAATTGTCCATGACCCAATTGTCCGAGTGATCAATTGGTCCAGTGATCAATTGTCCAGCTTGATCGAAAACATGTCCAGCGTGATCAATTGTCCATCGACCCCCAGTCACTGACAATTCGCCGCACTGGAAACTGACAACCCCCTTTTTTTCAAAATAATATTTCAATAGGATCGCGGCTTTCATAACCTCCCGGTTACATATAGCGTCAAGGTACGGGATGGTCTTCCGATAGGTACAGACAGTACGGGCACTTAGACCTTGATTAGACTTAGACCACCTTACCTGACCCCCCCCCCCCCGACAAAATGCCACCGACAAACCTGTCACTGAACCCAAATGTCCAGTGATCAATTGTCCCGTGACGGCAAATGTCCCAGTGATCAATTATCCTTACCCATAGTCCTAGTGATCAATTGTCGCATGACCCATTGTCCAGTGATCAATTGTCCAGTGATCAATTGTCCAGTGATCAAATGTCCCGTGAATGCATCAATTGTCCATGACGTCTGCCCGCACGAAAATTCCGGCACTGAACTGACAACCCCCTTTTTTCAAAATAATATTTCAATAGGATCGGGGCTTTCATACCTCCCGGTTACATATACCAAGTACGGGATGGTCTTCCATAGGTACAGACAGTAGGGCACTTAGACCTTTGAGTTAGACTTAGAACCAGGCAGGCAGCCCTTCCTGACCCGCCCCCCCCCCCCGACAAAATGCCAACCGACAAACTGTCACTGACCCAAATGTCGCAGTGTAGTCAATTGTCGCGTGACCAAATGTCCAGTGATCAATTATCCATTACCCAATAGTCCAGTGATCAATTGTCCATGACAGCCAATTGTCCAGTGATTCAATTGTCCAGTGATGCAATTGTCCAGTTGATCAAATGTCGCAGTGATCAATTGTCCATGACGCCCGCCTGAAGAATTCCGCCTGAACTGACAACCCCCTTTTTTCAAAATAATATTTCAATAGATCGGGCTTTCATAGCAGAAAGCTTCCCAGGTTACTATACCAAGGTACGGGATGGTCTCCCATTCCATAGGTACAGACAGTAGGGCAACTTAGACCTTTTGATTAGACTTAGACCACCTTCCTGACCCCCCCCCCCCCGACAAATGCCACCGACAAATTTGAAACTGTCACTGACTCGCAATTGTCCAGTGATCAATTGTCCCAGTGACCAAATGTCCAGTGATCAATTATCCATTACCCAATAGTCCACCCCCCCCCCAGTGATCAATTGATCCCGATGACCCAATTGTCCAGTGATCATACTTGTCCAGTGATCAATTGCCATGATGCAAATGTCCAGTGATGCAAATTGTCCAATGACGCCCGACACTTGAAATGGTCCGCACTGAACTGACAACCCCCTTTTTTCTCAAAATAATATTTCAATAGGATCGGGCTTTCATACCTCCCGGTTACATAGAACCAAAGGTACGGGATGGTCTTCCCATAGGTACAGACAGTAGTGGCACCTTAGACCGTTTGATTAGACTTAGACCACCTTCCGGTCCTGAACCACCCCCCCCCCCGACAAAATGCCACCGACAAACTGTCACGACCCAAATGTCCAGTGATCAATTGTCCCGTGAGCCAAATGTCCAGTGATCATATTTATCCATTACGCCAATAGTCCGTGATCATTGTCCATGACCCAATTGTCCAGTGATCAATTGTCCAGTGATCAATTGTCCAATGTGATCAAATGATCCCAGTGATCAATTGTCCATGACCTCCGCACTGAAAATTCCGCACTGAACTGACAACTCCTCCCCTTTTTTCAAAATATATTTCAATAGGATCGGGCTTTCATACCTCCCGTTACATATACCAGAGGTAACGGGATGGTCTTCCATAGGTAGTGCAGACAGTAGGGCAACTTAGACCTTTGATTAGACTTAGACCACCTTCCTGACCGCTTCCTGCACCCCCCCCCCTCCCCCCCGACAAAATGCCACCGACAACTGTCACTGACCCAAATGTCGCAGTGATCAATTGTCCGTGGTACCAAATGTCCAGTGATCAATTATCCATTACCCAATAGTCTCCAGTGATCAATTGTCCATGACCCAATTGTCCAGTGATCAATTGTCCAGTATCAATTGTCCAGTGATCAAATGCTCGGCAGTGATCAATTGTCCATGACCCCTGGGCACTGAAAATTCCGCACTGACTGACAACCTCCCTTTTTTTCAAAAATATTTCAATAGGATCGGGCTTTCATACCTCCCGGTTACATATACCAAGGTACGGGATGGTCTCCATGGTACAGACAGTAGGGCACTTAGACCTTGATTAGACTTAGACCACCTTCCTGACCCCCAGACCCCCCCCCCCCTGCCCCCGGGGGAAACAAAATGCGGCGCCACCGACAAACTGTCACTGACCCAAATGTCGGCAGTGATCAATTGTCGCGTGACCAAATGTCCAGTGATCAATTATCCATTACCCAATAGTCGGCAGTGATCAATTGTCCATGACCCAATTGTCCAGTGATCAATTGTCCAGTGATCAATTGTCCAGTGATCAGACAAAATGTCCAGTGATCAATTGTCCATGACCCCGCACTGAAAATTCCGCACTGAACTGACAACCCCCTTTTTCAAAATAATATTTCAATAGGATCGGCTTTCATACCTCCCGTTACATATACCAAGGTACGGGATGGTCTTCCATAGGTAGCAGACAGTAGGGCACTTAGACCTTTGATTAGACTTAGACCACCTTCCTGACCCCCCCCCCCCCCCCCCCCCGAGAAAACAAAATGCCACCGACAAACTGTCACTGCCCAAATGTCCAGTGATCAATTGTCCGTGACCAAATGTCCATGATCAATTATCCATTACCCAATAGTCCAGTGATCAATTGTCCATGACCCAATTGTCCAGTGATCAATTGTCCAGTGATCAATTGTCGAAAAAAAAAAAAGAAAAAGAAGCAGTGATCAAATGTCCATGATCAATTGTCCATGACCCCGCACTGAAAATTCCGCACTGAACTGACAACCCCCTTTTTTCAAAATAATATTTCAATAGGATCGGGCTTTCATACCTCCCGGTAACAAGTACCAGGTAACGGGAGGGGCATCCATAGTTACAGACAGAAGGGCACTGCGACCTTTGATTAACTTAGACCCACCTTCCTGACCCCCCCCCCCCCCCCCGACAAAATGCCACCGACAAACTGTCACTGACCCAAATGTCCGTGATCAATTGTCCGTGACCAAATGTCCAGTGATCAATTATCCATTACCCCAATAGTCCAGTGATGGAAGGCAATTGTCCATGACCCAATTGTCCAGTGATCAAATGGGGGTGTTTTCTTGTCCAGTGATCAATTGTCCAGTGATCAAATGTCCAGTGATCAATTGTCCATGACCACGCACTGAAAATTCCGCACTGAACTGACAACCCCCTTTTTTCAAAATAATATTTCAATAGGATCGGGCTTTCATACCTCCCGGTTACATAAACCGACAAAAGGTACGGGATGGTCTTCCATAGGTACAGACAGTAGGGCACTTAGACCTTTGATTAGACTTAGACCACCTTCCTGCCGGCCCCCCCCCCGACAAAATGCCACCGACAAACTGTCACTGACCCAAATGTCCAGTGATCAAAAATGCATGGGGGCGGGGTGTCCGTGACCAAATGTCCAGTGCTCAATGATCCATGACCCAATAGGCCAGTGCTCAAGTGTCCCTGACCCAATGGTCCAGTGAGCAAGTGTCCCGTGCTCAATTGTCCAGTGATCAACTGTCCAGTGATCAATGGTCCATGACCCCGGTCTGCCAACACTGAAAATTCCGCACTGAACTGACAACCCCCTTTTTTCAAAAAAAAAAAAAATAATATTTCAATAGGATCGGGCTTTCATACCTCCCGGTTACATATACCAAGGTACGGGATGGTCTTCCATAGGTACAGACAGTAGGGCACTTAGACCTTTGATTAGACTTAGACCACCTTCCTGACCCCCCCCCCCCCCGACAAAATGCCACGACAAACTGTCACTGACCCAAATGTCCAGTGATCAATTGTCCGTGACCAAATGTCCAGTGATCAATTATCCATTACCCATGTAGCGCTCAGATAGTCCAGTGATCAATTGTCCATGACCCAATTGTCCAGTGATCAATTGTCCAGTGATCAATTGTCCAGTGATCAAATGTCCAGTGATCAATTGTCAATGAACCACAAATGAAAATTCCGCACTGAACTGACAAACCCCTTTTTTCAAAATAATATTTCAATAGGTATCGGGCTTTCATACCTCCCGGTTACATATACCAAGGTACGGGATGGTCTTCATAGGTACAGACAGTAGGGCACTTATAGGAGACCTTTGATTAGACTTATGACCACCTTCCTGACCCCCCCCCCCCCCCCGACAAAATGCCACCGACAAACTGTCACTGATCGAAAGGCCCAAATGTCCAGTGATCATTGTTCTCCTCTGGTTAATTGTGGCGTGACCAAATGTCCAGTGATCATTATCCTTAATCCATTACCAATAGTCCGTGATCAATTGTCCATGACCCAATTGTCCAGTGATCAATTGTCCAGTGATCAATTGTCCAGTGATCAAATGTCGGGGTGGCAGTGATCAATTGTCCATGACCCCGGTCTCCGCACTGAAATTCCGCACTGACTGACAACCCCCTTTTTTTTCAATAATATTTCAATAGGATTTCCGGCCGGGGGGGGGGCCCCCCCCCTTTCATACCTCCCGGTTACATATACCAAGGTACGGGATGGTCTTCCATAGGTACAGACAGTAGGGCACTTAGAAAAACCCCCCCCCCCCCCCCCCTTTGATTAGACTTAGACCACCTTCCTGACCCCCCCCCCCCGATGACCGTCCCCCACCCCCGCGCCCCCCCCGAAAATGCCACCGACAAACTGTCACTGACCGCGGGCAAATGTCCAGTGATCATTGTCCGTGACCAAATGTCCAGTGATCAATTAATCCATTACCCAATAGTCCCAGTGATCAATTGTCCATGACCAATTGTCCAGTGATCAATTGTCCAGTGATCAATTGTCCAAAAAAAAAAAAAAAAAAAGGTGATCAAATGTCCAGTGATCAATTGTCCATGACCGCGCACTGAATTCCGCACTGACTGACAACACTCCCTTTTTTTTTTTTCAAAATAATATTTCAATAGGATCGGGCTGGGGGGGTCATACCTCCCGTTACATATACCAAGTACGGGATGGTCTTCCATAGGTACAGACAGTAGGGCACTTAGACCTTTGATTAGACTTAGACCACCTTCCTGACCCCCCCCCCCCCCCGACAAAATGCCACCGACAAACTGTCACTGACGCCAAATGTCCAGTGATCAATTGTCCGTGACCAAATGTCCAGTGATCATTATCCATTACCCAATAGTCCAGTGATCAATTGTCCATGACCCAATTGTCGCAGTGATCAATTGTCCAGTGATCAATTGTCCATGATCAAATGTCGCATGATCAATTGTCCATGACCCCGCACTGAAAATTCCGCACTGAACTGACAACCCCCCTTTTTTTCAAATAATATTTCAATAGGATCGGGCTTTCATACCTCCCGGTTACATATACCAAGGTACGGGATGGTCTTCCATAGGTACAGACATTTACCGTAGGGCACTTAGACCTTTGATTAGACTTAGACCACCTTCCTGACCCCGACCCCACCCCCCCCCCGCGGCACCGCCCCGACAAAATGCCACCGACAAACTGTCAGCTGACCCAAATGTCCAGAGGAACATAAAAGGGGGGGGGGGGGGGGGGGGGGGGGGAAGGAAAGAAAGAGGGGGGAAGGGATGAGGGAAAAAAGGGGGGGGGGGGATGTGGGGGGGGGGGAGGGAGGGGGGGGGGGGGGGGGGGGGGGGGGGGGGGGGGGGTGGGGAAAATGATCATTGTCCGTGACCAATGTCCAGTGATCAATTATCCATTACCCATATTCCAGTGATGCAATTGTCCATGACCCAATTGTCAGTGATCAATTGTCCAGTGATCAATTGTCCATGATCAAATGTCCAGTGATCAATTGTCCATGACCCCGCACTGAAAATTCCGCACTGAACTGACAACCCCCTTTTTTCAAAATAATATTTCAATAGGATCGGGCTTTCATACCTCCCGGTTACATATACCAAGGTACGGGATGGTCTTCCATAGGTACAGACAGTAGGGCACTTAGACCTTTGATTAGACTTAGACCACCTTCCTGACCCGACGCCCCCCCCCCCCCGACACAAGGCCACCGACAAACTGACACTGACCCAAATGTCCAGTGATCAAATGTCCGTGACCAAATGTCCAGTGATCAATTATCCATTACCCAATAGTCCAGTGATCAATTGTCCATGACCCAATTGTCCAGTGATCAATTGTCCAGTGATCAATTGTCCATTGATCAATGTCCAGTGATCAATTGTCGGGGGGCATGACCCGCACTGAAAATTCCGCACTGAACTGACAACCCCCTTTTTTCAAATAATATTTCAATAGGATCGGGCTTTCATACCTCCCGTTACATATACCAAGGTACGGGATGGTCTTCCATAGGTACAGACAGTAGGGCACTTAGACCTTTGATTAGACTTAGACCAGCGGGCATCAGCCACACCTTCCTGAACCCCCCCCCCCCCCCCGACAAATGCCACCGACAAACTGTGACTGACCCAACGATTTTTATGTCCAGTGATCAATTGTCCGTGACCAAATGTCCAGTGATCAATTATCCATTACCCAGTTAGACTAGTCCAGTGATCAATTGTCCATGTACCAATTGTACAGTTTTCAATTGTCCAGTTATCAATTTTCCAGTGATAAAATGTCCATTGATCAATTGTCCATTACCACTCACTGAAAATTCCGCACTTAACTGACAACCCCCTTTTTTCAAAATAATATTTCAATAGGATCGGGCTTTAATGCCTACCGGAAAAATATACACAAGTACGGGATGGTATTCCATAGGTACAGACAGTATGGCACTTAGACCTTGGATTAGACTTAGACCACCTTCCTGCCCCCCCCCCCCCCGACAAAATGCCACCGACAACTGTCACTGACCAAATGTCCAGTGATCAATTGTCCGTGACCAAATGTCCAGTTATCAATTATCCATTACTTTAAACCATTAGTCCAGTGATAAATTGTCACTGAACCACTTGTCCAGTGATCAATTGTCCAGTGATAAATTGTCCATTTATCAAATTTCCAGTGATCAATTGTCCATGACCCCGCACTGAAAATTCCGCACTGAACTGACAACCCCCTTTTTTCAAAATAATATTTCAATAGGATCGGGCATTCATCCCTCCCGGTTACCTATACCAAGGTACGGGATGGTCTCCATAGGTACAGCCAAGACAGTAGGCACTTAGACGGGGGCTTGATTAGACTTAGACCGGGCGACCTTCCGGGTCCTGACTGCCCCCCTCCCACTCCCCCCCCCCCCCCCGACAAAATGCCCACCGACAAACTGTCACTGACCCAAAAAAGAGGAACAGTGATCATTGTCCGTGACCAATGTCCAGTGATCAATTATCCATTACCCAATAGTCCAGTGATCAATTGTCCATGACCCAATTGTCCAGTGATCAATTGTCCAGTGATCAATTGTCCAGTATCAAATGTCCAGTGATCATTGTCCATGACCCCGCACTGAAAATTCCGCACTGAACTGACAACCCCCTTTTTTCAAAATAATATTTCAATAGGATCGGGCTTTCATACCTCCCGGTTACATATACCAAGGTACGGGATGGTCTTCCATAGGTACAGACAGTAGGGCACTTAGACCTTTGGATTAGACTTAGACCACCTTCCTGACCCCCCCCCCCCCCCCGACAAATGCCACCGACAAACTGTCACTGACCCAAATGTCCAGTGATCATTGTCGGTGACCAAATGTCCAGTGATCAATTATCCATTACCCAATAGTCCAGTGATCAATTGTCCATGACCCAATTGTCCAGTGATCAATTGTCGCAGTGATCAATTGTCCAGTGATCAAATGTCCATGGGGGGATCAATTGTCCATGACCCCGCACTGAAAATTCCGCACTGAACTGACAACCCCCTTTTTTTCAAAATAATATTTCAATAGGATCGGGCTTTCATACCTCCCGGTTACATATACCAAGGTATGGGGGGGGGGGGGGGTCGGGATGTCTTCCATAGGTACCGACAGTAGGGCACTTAGACCTTTGATTAGACTTAGACCACCTTCCTTCCTGAAGGGCCACCCCCCCCCCGCCTACCCCCCCGACAAAATGCCACCGACAAACTGTCACTGACCCAAAGTCCAGTGATCAATTGTCCGTGACCAAATGTCCAGTGATCAATTATCCATTACCCATAGTCCAGTGATCATTGTCATGAACCAATTGTCCAGTGATCAATTGTCCAGTGATCAATTGTCCAGTGATCAAATGTCCAGTGATCAATTGTCCATGCCCCCGCACTGAAATCTGAAAATGCCGCACTGAACTGACAACCCCCTTTTTTCAAAATAATATTTCAATAGGATCGGGCTTTCATACCTCCAAAAAAACCGGTTACATATACCAAGGTACGGGATGGTCTTCCATAGGTAGGCAGACAGTAGGGCACTTAGACCTTTGATTAGACTTAGAGCTCTGCCACCTTCCTGAGCCCCCCCCGCCCCCCCCCCCCCCCCCCGACAAAATGCCACCCGGGGGGGGGGGGGGGGGGGGGACAAACGTCACTGTCACTGACCCAAATGTCCAGTGATCATTGTCCGTGACCAAATGTCCAGTGATCATTATCCATTACCCAATAGTCCAGTGATCATTGTCCATGACCCAATTGTCCAGTGATCAATTGTCCAGTGATCATTGTCCATGATCAAATGTCCAGTGATCAATTGTCCATGACCATAATGCGGGGCCTGCACTGAAAAAAAAATTCCGCACTGAACTGACAACCCCCTTTTTTCAAAATAATATTTCAATAGGATCGGGCTTTCATACCTCCCGTTACATATACCAGGTACGGGATGGTCTTCCATAGGTACAGACAGTAGGGCTGGGGATCAAGCACCCTATTTTGCACTTAGACCTTTGATTAGACTTAGACCACCTTCCTGACCCCCCCCCCCCCCCTCGACAAAATGCACTTACACCGACAAACTGTCACTGACCCAAATGTCCAGTGATCAATTGTCCGTGACCAAATGTCCAGTGATCAATTATCGCATACATTACCCAATAGTCCATGATCAATTGTCCATGACCCAATTGTCACTGGTCCATGATCATTGTCCCAGTGATCATTGTCCAGTGATCAAATGTCCAGTGATCAATTGTCCTGACCCCGCACTGAAAATTCCGCACTGAACTGACAACCCCCTTTTTTCAAAATAATATTTCAATAGGATCGGGCTTTCATACCTCCGGCACGCGGTTACATATACCAAGGTACGGGATGGTCTTCCATAGTACAGACAGTAGGGCACTTAGACCTTTGATTAGACTTAGACCACCTTCTTTCTTCTGACCCCCCCCCCCCCCGACAATAACTGCCACCGACAACTGTCACTGACCGCCAAATGTCTCAGTGATCAATTGTCCGTAGACCAAATGTCCAGTGATCAATTATCCATTACCCAATAGTCCAGTGATCAATTGTCGGCATGACCCAATTGTCCATGATCATTGTCGCAGTGATCAATTGTCGCAGTGATGCAAATTTCCATTGATCAATTGTCCATGACCCCGCACTGAAAATTCTCGCACTGAACTGACAACCCCCTTTTTTCAAAATACATATTTGCAATAGGATCGGGCTTTCATACCTCCCCGGTTACATATACTCAAGGTACGGGATGGTCTTTCCATAGGTACAGACAGTAGGGGCCTTAGACCTTTGATTATGACTTAGAC
>JARQAB010000254.1:0-41095 GCA_036172955.1 Meloidogyne arenaria
ATCGGTTAAAAAGTTATGTAAAATTAAAAAACACAAATCCGTAGAAATCTATAATATTTCAATTAAGTTTTTTATATATGAATCGAAAATTAGTTCCAAATTTAGGCAGAATTCTGACAGAATTTTGTACTGGATGGTGAAGTTACGCTTATACGGGGCGAAAGCTCGCTTTTGGGTTTTGGGTTATCCGCGAGGTCCGTTGGGCAGAGAGCGGCGATCCTAGAAAAAAACTTAGGCAAGAAGGTGAGGGCCGGCGCTCTTTCCAATTCGGGGATCGGAGTGACCTGTCTTCGTGTATCGGGGATTAGATGAACTTCCCCCGCGGGAGTGAGCCTTTGGATGGGGTGCATCCACTAGGATGTACCGGCTCTCGGAGGGCGCGGGGTGGGGTGAGCCCGGTTGGCCGTGCTGTTAGGGACGAAAGGCTGCTCTATGCGAGACTTTGTTCTGGGCTCTTAGCCTCGACCTGAAGGAGCACACGGTCAGCACGGTACGGAGTAAGAAAAAAAGCAGGTATCACCGGCCATGCAAACTACCAAGGAGTCCCGCCATGTTAGGGATAAGCTCGGTTATTCACCCACCCTGTCGTCGAAGGTTATGGGGTTGTGGATGCATACTTCCAAACGCAGCCGGAAAAAACCTGGCAGTCGATGTTCGCCTGGGTGTGGCAACTCCCGAAGCTGCAAGCAGGTCCTTGATCTCCGATGGTCAAAAGCCCAATGATGGCTAAGCTTATCCGAGGCATGAACTTGGAAGATAAGTTCGCTTTCGACTGTAGTCGCGGGAGCTACAGGGCCAGTTTCATGCACTCTTGCATCAAACGTATTGGGATTGCACAGGGCCATAAATCTTAAAGGGTTTGTATGTATGGTGGATTTCATGGCAGTCTCTATGTGGTGTCAAGACTCTGGGTACGTTTGGGTCCTCTCGGTTGTGACATCCCACTGGGCATGCATCCGAAAAAAAAAAAAATTATTACTTTTCGTCAACATCTCAATATGGTCTCGGTTACACGTCTACAATCAATATGTCAGAAACACTGCAACAATAAGTAGCTGTACTGGATACGTGGGTTAAAAAGTGTTAATTGAATCTTAACAATTGGGATTTGCGTCTTGAAACTTTTAGATGTTTTATTAGTCATTATTAAGTCTGCAAAAACAAGTATAGGGGAGGGTTTTTGGGTCCTTTAAAAGACATTTTTGTCAAGGTGGAATTTTGAAAGAATTTGCGGGGTTTTCTGGGTTCTCGGAAGCAGATGATACGAACTCTAAGTGGTTTTTCGGATTTTTCCATCGACCAAACTTTTTACCCCCTTTAATCAACCCCCAATTCTAAGGTTAAGCGTCTATCTTTAACGGGACAAAAAAAGTTTATGCTTGAAAGTTGACAATCTCAGGGTAACTTTTTCAGAGTGTGGGGTATAATTGAAATGGTAGTTTTAAAAAATAAGCTTATTTTAACATGATATTGATAATTATTAACCAAATTAATAGTTAAGAGTCTTATTTTTAATAAAATTCGGTTTTATTTAAAAAGTGCTTCAGATTCGTGTTTTCGCGGGTTTGGGTCGACTTGCGTTTACTTTTGAAGTTTATAAACTTTCTGGGGAAAAAAAACTAGCAGGGGATAGATTGTTTATAAATCTCATTCGAAAGCTACATAAAATAGGGCTTCAAAACGTACCATAAATTTAAAATTAAAAGAATTTTTAGTGCCAAAAATGTTGGGTGCCGGGGACGTATGACCCCACTAAAAACTAATAAAAAAAATATTTTTTTTGAAAAATTTGTTTTAATTGCGATTTTTTGATTTAAGAATATTCAATGATTGGTGTTTAATTGGGGAAAAAACTATTTTAATTGTCATTAGTCTTAGGAACGCATATTTGAGATTTTTAAAATTCTAAATACTTTTAAAAAACCATTTGTTTAGCTTAGTTGTGTTGATTTGCTCAATATATTTTATGTTGGCTTGATGTTTCTATATGATTACAGTTCGGTAACGTTTTTTTAAATTTAATTATGTTTTTTATTAGTTTTGGCTAATTCGTGTTCGCGTGTTTTGGGTCGACTTGCCTTGACTGTTTTCGATTATAACTTTGTCTAAAAATCATAGAGAAAACGAGGTTGGAGTTATATATCATTGCGAAAGCTGATAAGATAGGCCCTCAAACGGGACACATAAATTAGGGGATTAAAATTTTGTTAGTGCCAAAATATTGGGTGGTAGATTGTATGGACCCCTAAAAATTCAAAAATATTTTGATTCTGAACCATTTTTATTTTAATGCGATTTTATTTTGATTTAAGAATATAAATTTGAGTTAGTTTTATTTGAAAAAAATGTTTTAATGGTATTACAAGAGCGTAAAACAATTCCATTTGAGTATCCTCAAAATTCCAAAAATTTCAATATTTTTAGCTTAGTTAGATTGCTTGCTATTTGTTGTCACGTATTTTTATTTTAAATATTAGTTTGTATATGCGATCAATTATAGCACTCAAACTGGCTGTCAAAGTTTTGCTGCTGACTCAATTATTGACAATTTTTTAATTATTAATGATTTGCTTTAACTTTTTAAAGTTAGTTTTATTTATATTTCCAGTTTTCAATAGTTTATTTTAAGGTTATTAAAATGCCCATTTGGTTTGTTTATTGTTGTTACTTATTGCATGTTCTTTTAGATTTAAATTTGTTTATATATTAATGTATGTCGATTTCGTTTTTTGTTTTTAATTGTATTAATTTCAAGATATATAATTGATATTACAATTTTTTATTATTGAATTATTTTTACGTTTAATTCTTGCGACAATTTATTTACAAACAATGATTTGCTTCAAGTATTGCTTGCTGGCTTAATTATTTGACAATATTTCAATCCAATTCTGATTTTCTGTATGTTCTTATTTATATTGTTTTGATTTCCAATTTTTATAGTTTAATTTAAAGTTTAATTGGATTTGCACATATTAAGGATATACAACCAGTTAAGGCTTTGGATTACGGGTTGCTAAGTTCGTTAGCTTTTGTTTAATTTATTAGTTTTAATAGTAGTTAATTAGTTATTATTGATTGCTTTGATTATTTGGTTTATATGGTGAGTCGTTCAATTATTTAAATTTTGTTTCAATTAATTAGAGTTTATTTTTTTGTTTTCATGTTTTCAACTTTATTAATTTAAGATATTTACATGGGTTGTAAACAATGTGTACAGGTTTATTGTTAAATTAGGGACCCTGAGAAGCCGGACAGTTGAATGTTTATCAGAGGCTGTCGATGGAGGGTGGTGCGCGTTTCCGCAAGCCTCCACGAAGGTGAATAGCACCGGGCTGCGCACTGGCAACTTTTTATCCATTTTTCGTTAATAGTGGATAAAAGGCTAAGTCTACCTCAAAAAGAGGGAGACAGCGGAATAGGTTTAAGACTATAATTTATTATTACTTAATTATAATAAGCTAAGAAGAATATTTAATAATTTTATTTCAAATATATAGTTTTAATAAAATTTGTTAATATGTTTTTAATTTAGTTTAGGAATAGAGCATGCTTTAAGATGAATATTGTCTTTGTTCTTATCATATTATTAATTAAAATATTCTGATTTTTATATTTTTATTATATTTTACTTCTTTTATTACCATAATTAATAAAAATTTACTTTTGTGGAATAAAATTTTATTTTTATAAATTTATGCAAATCACGTTTTCTTTAGTTGTCGTTTCATCAAATTTATCATATTTTTTCTCGAACATTATAATATTTTTATTTATATTTTTAGCTCTAAATTTTACTTTGATATTAGATTTTATTTAATATGGTTTCTAAAGAACAAAAGAGGCGCGAAAAAAAACGTCTTGATTCTCGAAAACGAAGAAGTGATACTGCTTCAGTCTGTTCAGAAGAAATTGTTCCAGATAAACGTTTTTAAATGTTAAAAATGAAGATCAAAGTATTCAGAATTATCTAAAAATATTTTTCTTATATTTTTTTAAAGGCTCAATACATTCTGAAGTTTTCACTGCACCTGTAACTCCGTCGCACAGTCATGACCAAATTTCTGAAATTTTTGAAGGTACCTATCGATTAGAAATACGATTAATTATTTTAATCTATAGATAATATAGTAACAAATAAAGGAGGAAGACCGTGTAAGAGTAAGCGTGTTGGGTCCGGCAGGAAGTCCAAGAATCTTGACCCAGTTTCTCAGACAGCTGAAGATTTTGAAAATGAAGTTATCCAAGGAATTGCTCGCGAATTAGATCTTGATGATATTGGTTTTTAATATTTATTACGTTAGACTTGATAATTTTAGAATCTATTGAATCTACTTCACAAATAAGTGTTTCAACAGTTACTTTGCGCCGTTCCACTCGACATTCAAGCACTATATCGCGTTTTTCTGATATGAGTTTTTCGGATAAATGGCCCTCACATCGGCCTATTGCTAATAACTGTTCAAGAGTTCATAAAGGCCTTGGATGTGGTGCCAAAAATTCAAATCATATGCCAACATATTACAATTCTCTTTGCAAAGTATATCTATTAAAATTTTTGCCTAAACAATTTTTTAGAATAATATTTGATTGACTGCCGTTGTCCATATTGTAAGGCCCTTTTATTACCAGCAGAAACGATTGGTCCGGCTGCTTTCGTTAAATGTTGTGCAAAAGGAAGAGTGAATTTAACCGAGCGTTTCGCTTCTTTGCAAGATTTACCAATTGGTATTGATCTCATGCTTCACAATCCTGCTAATTCTTCGACAAGAGACCGTCTTTTTAAAAATGTATTGAGATATAACGACCAACTCTCATTCGGCCAAATTCGTATGGAGCGAACTTTTGACTTTTCTGACTCATATCGAATCGTCAAAACGAATAACATGTTTAACTATATGCTATTTGATTTTCGCCAGCCTGGTGGACAACATCAACCTGAATTACGAGGCCAACTGTACACAATACCGCCAAATTCATCTGAAATTCGACTAAACGATTTATCTACAGAGAATGAATTAGATGTTTGTTTAAATATATAATAATTCGAAAAATATTTTGCTTTTAGCCTATTATTCTGCAAGAGCTGTTTAGCATTTTGAAACAAAACCATTGGATGGCTGAACTTTTTAAAATTGCCTCAGACGTGTATCAAGATCTTTCGGCCGACTTACAGCTTCAGTTCCGAATGCTTGTAGTTGATGCCAATAAACGCGGAACTGAGCGCACTATTGAAAACGTTATTTATTAAATTTTATTTAAATTAACAAAAAATTTTAGGTTCCACCCATTGATATTAATCCAAATGATGCTTCTGTTTTACGCCAAATTCATCCTGGACGCCTTAGTGTTGAGACAGCTGCAGGAAACCAACTTGTCGCCCAATTTTATTTGGATAATGGTGAAAATGTACCACCTGAAGGCAAGTATGATGTGATTCTTACAGGACAAAAGGGAACTGGTCAAGTTAGTTTAAAATGGTGGCATCGTGCGGCGGACGCAGCGTGTTTCCCACTTCTGTATTCAAAGGACAAAATGGATTTGGTTTTTAATAGTCAATTATTTAATAAAAATATATTTTAAGAAAATGGTATAAAGCTTATATTGCGACCAGGAGAATTTTTACAAGGAGCTAGACGTGTAATTGTTGGAAATGATGGAGAAATTGATCCGGAAATTGATCTTGGTGAAGGAGAGGAGTTCCTCCATGACGTTGACAATCAGGCAGAACATCAGCGTGAAAATGTCTCGAGAGCTCAATACTTTCGTTACATGTGTCAACAAGAGGATCCTCATGGAAAGCGCCACACTGGCTTTGGGAGTGGAGTCAGCTTGCCCAACTTTACACAATTACTTACAATCAACGAATGGAAGCTCAAAAAGTCCAATATATGAAACAACTTCAAGGAAAATATCGTTATATCCGTCAAGCTGCTTTGTTGGATTGGCTAAAAAAACTGTTGGAAAAACAAGGCATATAAACATATTTAATAAATATAAAAATAAATTATAGGATTGCAAGGACCTATTGGCCAAGTGTATATGACCAACGAACATTTTAGAGGATCTCGTCAATACTACCAAAAGCAGTATGCTGCTTGCATGACCATCTGCAGGGAAATTGGCTCGATTGATCTTCTGATCACATACACTATGGATCCGTCTGCACCAGAATTAAGTGATATACTTCTCGAACATCAAAACTGGTCAGACCGCCCAATGGAAATCTGTCGCATATTTGTTGATAAACTTGCTGAAATTGTGAAAGACATTACACAACGTGAAGTACTTGGTCCAGTAAAAGCATGGTTCCACAGTCTTGAACATCAAAAGCGGTTTTTTATTCCTTCATATATTAGTTACATTTTTAGTGGTCTTCCACATGTGCATTTTGCTGTGATCTTGGACTGGGAAAAGATGCGCTCTTCTGGTCGTATTACGTCTAAAGAAGAATACATGGAACAATATATATCTGCTGAAATACCGGATTTACCACAACCAAATGATCGCACTGAATCGGCAGTTTCTCAAAGGCTTTTGCATCAAATCGTTGTGACAAAACATGTTCATACATGTAATCAACATTGCCTGCGAGACGGAATTCGTTGTGCCAAACGTTTTCCAGTAAGAATATTTAACTGTATTATTATGTATTTTTTAATTAAGCACGTTTATTCTGACAATAATATTTATTCCGACAATGCTTATCCAAAATACCGACGACGCCCTCCACCAACATCGGAGACTGAACGCAAAAAGAATCCTGAGCTATTTGGAAATATTCATAAATATGTTGATCGTTATGGCAAACAACATGTTGTTACAAACCAATATGTTGTTCCATTTAACCACTTTCTTCTATCGAAATATAGATCACAGTATATTATTATTTAATAATAATTTTATTTGTATTTTAGTATTAATGTCGAGCTCGTGGCTGGTGATGGATGTGTGAAGTATGTAACAAAGTATGTGATGAAAGGAGCCGATATGGCATTCATTAGGGTTGAGCAAGAAGGTGTTGAAGGAGGTGCTTGGAGGTACGACGAGTTTCATCAACTTCGTCTCGCCCGTTATATTACGTCTATGGAGGCTTTTTTGTCCCTTTGGGGTACAAAATTGGTTGTAAGATCTCATGTTGTATGTTTTTCTATTTTTTGTGTGTTATTCATTTCGTTTAGGTTGACGAGCTTGACATTCACGGACCTCAGGGTCATCATGTTGCTGTTGAAGAAGGAAGAGAATTAGAAATTGCTGAAGATTTGCAAAGAAGATTGAATGAAGGAGAAGAACGCCGCACCCAATTAACTGCCTATTTCGACTTCAATCGTCAAAGACAATTAATTGGTGAACCATCTGCTGGCTTGACTTATAGTAATGCTTACAAACAACTTCGCTATAATATCCACAAAAAGAACTGGCAATTCTATGTGAATCCCGATTTACATCAGAAGAAGCTTTGCCGTATTCGCACTGTTTCGCCGACGAATTTGGAACTTCTTGCAATTAGAGTACTTTAAATTAAATTTTTAACTTTATTTCAATTTTAGATCTTGCTAACTGTTGTTGTTGATCCCACTTGCTGGGAGGACTTGCGCACTTTTGAAGATGTTGTTTACCCAACTTTTTTAGAAGCTGCCAAGGCCCGAGGACTGATGTCTGATGATATATTTGGAGAAGAACTATTCAAGAAGCATTCGATTCTAATAAGCGCATACAACAGCGCATTCGTTGGCTTGCCATGTTCTTTGGTTCTACAAACTTGACTAATCCGACTGCACTGCTTGACTATGTAATTCAATTACCGGAAGATTGGCTTGTATGTATTAATTTACTTTTTCGTTCTAATTAAATTTAGTATGGAACACGTGTTGCGCAATTGGATTTTGATGCCCGCCGAGATTATGTTTTATGCAATATGGAATGGTTTTTACGTGCTAATGGAATAAGACCTGATGAGATTGAGAGAGAGGATGGTACTTTTGAACGGCTTGTGAGAGGATTCGGTAAAGATTGTGATATTTAAGTGAATCTATCTTTTATTATAACAGCCTTCCACGTCCATCTTGCCGAAACATCCAACCTGAATTGCTTAATGATGCTGAAATAGATCCTGAAATGATGATTCGAACGCATGTTGATATTCCTTTCTTAGAAGAACATCAAAGAGGCTCAACACAAGATTACTACCTTCGCCTGTTTTACAGTGATCCTCGCCCAACTGAGGAACAACAACATTTCATTGATGAAATTGTTCGTGGTATGTGGAGCGCGCGTCATGTCATCGACGGTTCAGAATCATCGTTTGCGCAAGACATTCCTCGATATTTCTTCATGACAGGAGAAGGCGGTTCTGGAAAGACCTTCATGTATAATGTATGTTCATTTAATCAACTTTATTTTCCAATTTTCTTTTGTAGAAATTAATCGCTTTCTTGCATGCTAATGAATTTCTGATTATGCCTATGGCAAGTACTGGTATTGCAGCAGAACTTCTATATGGAGGTGCTACTGTACATAAAAGACTTTGTCGACAAAAACATGTGGATTCTTCTACACAGCCTTTTGTTGACTATCGAGGACAATTCGCTGATACATTGCGGAAATTGCATGGAATTATTATTGATGAAGTGAGTATGCAACACAAAGATGTGTTGGAGTTTGTCGATCGTCTATTTCGTTCAATTGCTACTCCTTTGCTCAAGAATGTGCCGTTTGGTGGAAAAGTAAATTTATAAACATTATTTTGTGTCTAATAAAATTTTCAGTGTGTTGTTATCGGAGGAGATTGGAAACAGTTACTCCCGGTAGTTGCTGGTGGAACTTTACTACATCAATTCGATGCTTCTATCAAGAACACAGCACTATTCAAGAATTTCGTTACAAGAAAATTGAAATCTAATCTTCGCTTACTACCTGGACAGGATCGATATAGAACTTTGTTAAAGTGCATTGGAACCGGAGTTTTGAACGATGCTGATGATCGCGTTCAACTCCCTGTTAACATTTGTGTTAACTCGAGAGAAGAACTAATAAACTTTGTTTATCCACGCGATCTTCTCCAATCACCACTTGCCAAATGGGAAGAATTTTGCGGGCGCGCCATCTTATGCCCATTGAATACAGAAACCTTTGAAATGAATAATATGATAATGGTAACCTAGTGTTGTTTAAGTTTTTTTAATGTTTGGTTAAATAGGATCAAATTAACGGACATGAACGAACGTATTATTCGATAACAACACCAATTATGGATGATGCCAGTCTTGAAAATAATATTTCTGATGTCGATCATGAGAATCTAACAAGACAAACACCGCCTGGCGTTCCTGAACATTTGCTTCGTGTACGTGTCGGATCAATCATGATGATAATAATAAATCTATCTGTAATATTCAGTTTTAGTTTTTATTTGATAATTTAATTATAGGTTCAAAATGGTTTATGCAATGGAACACGCGTTCAAATTATAGGTCTTGGCAATAATTTGATTCGTTGTCGTGTGTTAACAGGTTCTGGAAAAGGCTCTGACTGCGATCTCTTTCGGACACGTTTCTTATATGGCTCTGATCCGAAAGCACCCCAAGAAGGAATGGTTAGATGTGAAAGAATTCAATTTCCGTTACGTCCAGGCGCCGTCATGACAATTAATAAGTCTCAAGGGTAAATAATCTTTTAAAAATATTTATAAATAATATATTCTAGCCAAACACTTTCTCGCGTTGGAGTCGCACTCGACCACTCCCAGTGCTTCTCCCATGGACAACTTTATGTTGCTCTTTCAAGAGCCCGTGACGCAGAAAGTGTTAAAGTCGCCACGCTCCGCAAAGACCGCAGAGTTAAGAATCCAGTCATTCCTGCAATGATTGATGAAGAAGACCTCACCGAGCTTGGACCAATGGAAATCGCCATGTCATCCGGCGACGAACCAGTTCTAATTGAACGGATTCCACACGAACAGGTGTATTTTAAAAATATTTACAAATTAGTAATTACAATTTTAGACAACAACATCGTCTAATGCATTAAATACACAACAGACAACAACATCGTCTACTGCTTTCATCTCACAACAACCAACAACATCGGATAATGCTATAATTCACACAATGCCAACAACATCGGCTAACGATTCAACACAGGCAACAACATCGCCAGCTATTGAACAAGATACACAGCAAAGATCTGCTGATTTGCCAAATTGTTTTCTTGATAATGTGCTCGGAGATGGAGATTGCCTATTTCGGTTAATTGATTAATCCTATTTTTATAATATATAATATAGGTCTATTGTTCGTGCATTATATGCTGGATCGGAAGACTTAGCTTTACACATGAATTATTTATATGAAGACTATCAACGAGGACTACGAAGGCTTATTGCACGCCGATATCAAGAAGACCTGCATAACATCGCAGATGAACACCTTACTGATGAGCGCATTCACGAGATCGAATGGGACGCTCCACATATTCGGCAGGCTGGACTTCGTTTGGATGTGACAGATCCTCGAAGATCTATGCGAGAATACAGTCTACATATGATGCAGCCGGCAAACAACAACAACACACGCTATGGATCTCATCTCGAAATCCGTTATGCTGAAATTGTTCTTGGACGCCGTATTCTCATTATTGAAAATCTCCGACGACGTGTGGTTGATGGAAATGGACGTAGTCAATGGAGAAATATGCCAAATGAATACCAAGGAATTTTCCTCTCTCCTGGCCTTTCAGCAGAAGAGATGGGTCTAACAAATATCACTGACTTTGGACAAATATTTCAAATTCTTCGTGCACATAACATTGACAATACCATCGTCCTCCGACTTGAAGGCGTGCATTATAGACCAATTTATTTGGTAGAATATTTTAAATAACTTAGTTTAATTAAAAATTTAAGCGTCCAATGCCTGTTGAACATGGTGAGGATAATGTAAGGCTTTTAGAGTTATTAAGTGATGTTCCTTTGGAGCCTTGGACACCGCAATGATGATTTTGAAAACGAATATGCTATTTAACTGTTTGGAAAGTTTTGCGAAATTTTAATATATGCTTGGATTGTACTATGGTTTGTTTGGAAAAATTGTAAGCAGTTTGAATTTGTTAATAAGTTATAAAATTTTGTTTTTAAGGAATTTTTATGTTGTGTTATTTTTTGGATGATATTTGTTTGAAATCTTTACTTTATTTGGATATTTTTGATTGTTATTTTTGGTTGTTTTGGATAAAAATTTGTTTGGGTTTTAATTAAATGAATTTCTGGAATATGTCTTTGGATGTTTGGATTATTTTTCTTTTCATGTATTGGATTATGAGTTTTTTTTATTTTTGGGAAAAGATATTGAGAGTTATTTGGTAAATTGCATGTAGTTTAATTATTAATAAAATTTGAAATTTTTGTTAAGGAGGAAATGAAATTTATTTTGCAAATATTTTGGATGCTGCGCCACGTAGTGGAGTAGATTTTAAGTTGTTTTGATGTTATTGTTATTATTTCTTTGGATTTTTGGTTAATTGGATGTTTGGATTTCAAGTTCATTGGTTGCTTTGGATTATTTGTTTTTTGGATTTTTGGAAGAAAATTGAGAATTGTTCGATATATGTTGAGAATTGTTTGGCTAAATGTATGTAGTTTAAATAGTTAATAAAATTTAAAATTTTTTAAGGAGGAATAGTGATTTGTTTGGAATAGGCTTGGCTGTTGAATTTTTTGGATTATAAGTTTTTTTGGATTTTGGGAAAGATATTGAGAATTGTTTGGATAAATGTATGTAGTTTATATTACTAAATAATTTTAAACTTTTTGTTAAGAAAGAAAACGAGTTTTGTTGAAAATATTTTGGTTGTTGTGGATGTTTGAGAGTTTGTTTCTTTGGATTTTATGGATTTTTATTTTATTGGCTATTGTTTTACAAATTCTTTGAATGTGCAATTTTTTAATGCTTTGTTTACTATTGTTTTGGATCTTTTGAATGGTTTAATTATTTTTTGGTTTAAATGTTAGTGATATAATTTTGTTTGTTTATTTTATTTTCTATTTTATTCCAAATATGTTAAAGTTGCTTTTTATATATTGAGCCAAAAAATTTATATCTAAATTTTGTTTTTAAAGTAACCATAACACTTATTTAAGGTTTGGGGAGGGATGTGTAACGCATCTCACTCATTCCTAAGAATTTCAAATCTTCATTAGTTTTTGGCTCCTTATAATTTTTCTTGATAAGTATATTTTTAAATTTATTCTGTGTTATTTTTTGCTTATTTTTGTTCTGTTATTTTTTGCTTATTTTTTTCTTTCTTTAATTTAATCTATTAGTTATCTTCTTTATATTGAGCCAAAAAATTTTTATTTAAATTTTGTTTTTAAAGTAACCATAACACTTATTTAAGGTTTGGGGAGGGATGTGTAACGCATCTCACTCATTCCTAAGAATTTCAAATCTTCATTAGTTTTTGGCTCCTTATATTTTTTCTTGATAAGTATATTTTTAAATTTATTCTGTGTTATTTTTTGCTTATTTTTGTTCTGTTATTTTTTGCTTATTTTTTTCTTTCTTTAATTTAATCTATTAGTTATCTTCTTTATATTGAGCCAAAAAATTTTTATTTAAATTTTGTTTATTAAAGTTACAATAACTTTTATTTTAGGTTTGGGGAGGGATGTGTAACGCATCTCACTCATTCCTAAGAATTTCAAATCATTCATTAATTTTTGGCTCCTTATATTTTCTCTTGATAAGTATATTTTTAATTTATTCTGTGTTATTTTTTTGCTTTTTTTATTCTGTGTTATTTTTTTGCTTATTTTTTTCTGCTTTAATTTAATCTATGAGTTATCTTCTTTATATTGAGCCAAAAAATTTATATCTAAATTTTGTTTATTAAAGTTACAATAACTTTTATTTTAGGTTTGGGGAGGGATGTGTAATGCATCTCACTCATTCCTAAGAATTCAAATTTTCTTTCATTTTTGGCTCCTTATATTTTTTATTATATTATGTTTACTTTATTTTTTGTAAATTATTTTATTTTAATGTTGTTTTAATAAATTTTTTGAAAAATAAAATTTTAAATTTTCATTGTATTAAGTATTATTATTAATAGTATTGATCTTTAAAGAATCTAAGACTTACTTTATATTATGTTATATATTTAAATAAAAATGTCTTTATCTATCCAAAACAATCAATCTGCTTTTCATTTAATTTCTATCGAAAACATTGACACAAATTATATCGTCAGCAATTTTTTCCAGTTGAAGATAACTTGAGATTTTAACAATGGAATAACCGAACCTACTTGGACAAGACTAGACACTTAAATTGTTAAAATTGACCGACAAGATTTTTTAATATTTAATCTCTCTCCAAAATATTGAATTTTAAATAATTACAAAATAAGTCCGAGACTAAAATATTATTATGACTCTAACTTTGTGGGAAATTTTTGTGGCGTTTTTCTGACCTCAGATTTGGATTCAGCATATGTGATTCCTCTATAAACCACATTTTTTCAGCTAAAATAAAAAAATTTTATTTCCTCGATTTTTTCCGAAGGGGACCCCTTTTCAAAAAAATCGGAAATACTTAAGTGGTTATAACTTTTTTAAGAATTATGTTTTTGTATGCAGTTTCTTTAAAAATAAGAGCAAAAAATTAGAAATTTTTTAAGATCAATAATCTTTGAAAAATTTTTACATAATGAAGTAGGGTTCAATTTTTAAAAAATTCAAAATTTTTCAGTTTTTTGCAAACTTTTTTGTTTTTTTGTCATTGCAGTTGAGTGAAAGTATTTTTCCTGTAAAGAGATTATTTTTCTAAATATTATAGAAATTTAAAATATTTAAAAAAATTATACTTTTAAAAAGTTATGATTTTTTAAAAATTTATAGTAATTTTTCGACCATGATTTTCGACCAAAAATAATTTTTTCGAAAATAAAGATAAATGGCTCAAATGATATATCATTTGAAAGCTTTTATTAAGCTAAGTCTAAAAATAATTTTTGTAAAACCTTCCGCTCTATTTTGACCAAGTTAAAAAAGTTTAAAATTTTGGGGCAAGGGTATTTCAATTATGGATCCATATAATTGAAGATGAAACAATAATAAAAATATGGAATAACAATTAAAAATTTTCTAATCATAGAGGGCAGTTTGCTTGCTAAAAATGACCAGCCAGCTATTTAGAAATTTATCTCTATCCCAAAATATTGAATTTTAAAAAATTCCAAACTATGTCCGAGACTAAAATATTTCGAAGACTTTAACTTTGGGAAATTTTTGTGGCGTTTTTCTGACCTCGGATTTGGATTCAGCATATGTGATTTCTCTATAAATCACATTTTTTCAGCTAAAATTAAAAAATTTTATTTCCTCGATTTTTTCCAAATGGGTACCCCTTTTCAAAAAAATCGGAAATACTTTATTTGCCATAACTTTAGTAAAAATTTATGTTTTTGTATGCAGTTTCTTTTAAAAATAAGAGCAAAAAATTAGAAATTTTTTAAGATCAAAATACTTTGAAAATTTCTAACATGGTGCAGTAGGGGTCGATTTTTAAAAAATCCAAAATTTTTCAGTTTTTTGCAAAATTTTTTGGGTTTTCGACATTCGAGTTGACTGAAATTATTTTTACTTTAAAGAGCCTGTTTTTCTACATATTATAAAATTTTAAAATATTTAAAAAAGTTATACTTTGAAAAGTTATCATTTTTAAAAATTTATAGTAATTTTTCGACCATGATTTTCGGCCAAAAAATAATTTTTTCGAAAATAAAGATAAATGGCTCAAATGATATATCATTCGAAAGCTCTTATCAAGCTGAGTCTAAAAATAATTTTTGTAAAATTTTCTGATCAACAATTCTCAAATAAAAAATTAAATTTCTTTCAAATTAAACAATAAGCTTCATAAAAGTATTAATAACAACTTTTTACGGTTTTTCTCAAAATTTTTATATACCCAATCTTATACCCAGTAGCAAAAACGCTAGAGACAGCAGTTTCAATCGACTCAAGTGGCAACGCCCAGAACGCTAGTTATCTATATATAAAAAAACGCGACCTAAAAAAACATTTTTTTTAAATAACTTTTTTTCGGATCGGTCAATCTTTTTGAAATTTTTTTACAGAACAATGATCTCCTATGAACCAACTTTGCTGTTGAGGTCGAATTTCGACTATTTCGGGAATGTCGAAATGTCGAAAAGTCGAAACACGAAATTGAGGATGAATGTCCCAAAACGAAATTGGAAAAATAAGGTGTTGGAAGATGAAATGTACCCCGTTTAATTTGGGATAGATTAACTGGAGCACTTTTTCGAATTCGATTTTCCTAACCCGAAATATTTTCGGTCGAAGTAGGCACTACCCACTTTTTTTTGATTTTTGCAAAATTGTTCGTTTTTTCGACATTTCGACATGAAGACGAAATGAAAAAAAAACGATTTTGACTACTGCGATAGAGCAGAGAATTCTCTATCGAATGACCGAGAGACTTTGAAATTTGGACTTTCCGTTCGAAAGTTATGGCTCCCCAAAATGTCAAAATTTACCAAAAATTTTGATCAAAATTTTCTACTTTTTTGGGTACCCTGGGAAAGAAAAAATAGGGCTCGACTCGAAAGTCGGATCCGGACAAACTTTTTTTTGTATGAGAGAGGATATTTGGGACCATAGAGGAAAACTATAGAGAGGTTCGAAAAGTCGACTTAAGTTGGTCAAAAGTCGAATGTGACGAAAATGTCAAAGAAAAATTTTTACATTTCGACATGATCCCGAACTCGTACGAGTTCGACCTTTCCTGAAGGTTAAATCTAGACTGAATTTCGCGTCGATTAAAAAAAAGTTCATGCAAATCCGATATTCCATTAGTGAGTTATGCGTGACACAACGAAACGGGGTAAAGACGAATTGGGATTTAGTAGGGGTGAATTAGGACAAAACGTCCGTGCAACAAAAGATCACTTTTTTCCTGCTGATATAAAAATTCCGAATTTGATTTTATACTAGGTAATCGAATATGGGGAGTTCGAAAAAATTATTTTTAGACAGGACACTTGAGTCTCAGAAGAGTTATATGAGTCTGAGTGCAAAAAAGAGTGATTTTTTGATTTTTCTTCGATATTTCGACATAAAGTCGAAATCCTAAAATATTTTATTTAGTACCTTTGAATGGCCATCTGATTCTCTATCGAATAACGTGAAATCTGTGCGCAACGGATTATTAGTTCGGAAGTTATAATAGTGTAAAATGTCAATTTTTTGCTGAAGCAACTTTTTGCTTCAGTTTTTAATTGAAGCAACTTTTTGCTTCAGATTTTGATTTGAAGCACATTTTTTGTGCTTCAGATTTTGAGTTGAAGCACATTTTTTGTGCTTCAGATTTTGATTAGAAGCACTTTTTTTGTGCTTCAGATTTTGAGTTGAAGCACATTTTTTGTGCTTCAGATTTTGATTTGAAGCATATTTTTTGTGCTTCAGATTTTGATTAGAAGCACATTTTTTGTGCTTCAGATTTTGATTTGAAGCATATTTTTTGTGCTTCAGATTTTGATTAGAAGCACATTTTTTGTGCTTCAGATTTTGATTAGAAGCACATTTTTTGTGCTTTAGATTTTGATTTGAAGCATATTTTTTGTGCTTCAGATTTTGATTAGAAGCACATTTTTAGTGCTTCAGATTTTGATTTGAAGCATATTTTTTGTGCTTCAGATTTTGATTAGAAGCACATTTTTTGTGCTTCAGATTTTGATTAGAAGCACATTTTTTGTGCTTCAGATTTTGATTAGAAGCACATTTTTTGTGCTTCAGATTTTGATTAGAAGCACATTTTTTGTGCTTTAGATTTTGATTTGAAGCATATTTTTTGTGCTTCAGATTTCGATTTGAAGCACATTTTTTGTGCTTCAGATTTTGATTTGAAGCATATTTTTTGTGCTTCAGATTTTGATTAGAAGCACATTTTTTGTGCTTCAGATTTTGATTTGAAGCATATTTTTTGTGCTTCAGATTTTGATTAGAAGCACATTTTTTGTGCTTCAGATTTTGATTAGAAGCACATTTTTTGTGCTTTAGATTTTGATTTGAAGCATATTTTTTGTGCTTCAGATTTTGATTAGAAGCATTTTTTGTGCTTCAGATTTTGATTAGAAGCACATTTTTTGTGCTTCAGATTTTGATTAGAAGCACATTTTTTGTGCTTCAGATTTCGATTAGAAGCACATTTTTTGTGCTTCAGATTTCGATTAGAAGCACATTTTTTGTGCTTCAGATTTCGATTTGAAGCACATTTTTTGTGCTTCAGATTTTGATTTGAAGCACATTTTTTGTGCTTCAGATTTTGATTTGAAGCACATTTTTTGTGCTTAAGATTTTGATTTGAAGCATATTTTTTGTGCTTCAGATTTTGATTAGAAGCACATTTTTTGTGCTTTAGATTTTGATTTGAAGCATATTTTTTGTGCTTCAGATTTTGATTAGAAGCACATTTTTTGTGCTTCAGATTTTGATTTGAAGCACATTTTTTGTGCTTCAGATTTGATTTGAAGCATATTTTTTGTGCTTCAGATTTTGATTAGAAGCACATTTTTTGTGCTTCAGATTTTGATTTGAAGCATATTTTTTGTGCTTCAGATTTTGATTAGAAGCACATTTTTTGTGCTTCAGATTTTGATTAGAAGCACATTTTTTGTGCTTTAGATTTTGATTTAAAGCATATTTTTTGTGCTTCAGATTTTGATTAGAAGCACATTTTTTGTGCTTCAGATTTTGATTTGAAGCATATTTTTTGTGCTTCAGATTTTGATTAGAAGCACATTTTTTGTGCTTCAGATTTTGATTTGAAGCATATTTTTTGTGCTTCAGATTTTGATTAGAAGCACATTTTTTGTGCTTCAGATTTTGATTAGAAGCACATTTTTTGTGCTTTAGATTTTGATTTGAAGCATATTTTTTGTGCTTCAGATTTCGATTTGAAGCACATTTTTTGTGCTTCAGATTTTGATTTGAAGCATATTTTTTGTGCTTCAGATTTTGATTAGAAGCACATTTTTTGTGCTTCAGATTTTGATTTGAAGCATATTTTTTGTGCTTCAGATTTTGATTAGAAGCACATTTTTTGTGCTTCAGATTTTGATTAGAAGCACATTTTTTGTGCTTTAGATTTTGATTTGAAGCATATTTTTTGTGCTTCAGATTTTGATTAGAAGCACATTTTTTGTGCTTCAGATTTTGATTAGAAGCACATTTTTTGCGCTTCAGATTTTGATTAGAAGCACATTTTTTGTGCTTCAGATTTCGATTAGAAGCACATTTTTTGTGCTTCAGATTTTGATTAGAAGCACCTTTTTTGTGCTTCAGATTTTGATTTGAAGCATATTTTTTGTGCTTCAGATTTTGATTAGAAGCACTTTTTTTTTGTGCTTCAGATTTTGATTAGAAGCACATTTTTTGTGATTAATATTTTGATTTGAAGCATATTTTTTGTGCTTCAGATTTTGATTAGAAGCATCTTTTTTGTGCTTCAGATTTTGATTTGAAGCACATTTTTTGTGCTTCAGTTTTTAATTGAAGCACATTTTTTGTGCTTCAGTTTTTAATTGAAGCACATTTTTTTGCTTCAGTTTTTAATTGAAGCACATTTTTAGTGCTTCAGTTTTTAATTGAAGCACATTTTTGTGCTTTAGTTTTAATTTGAAGACAGATTTTGCTTCAATTTTTAGTTTGAAAACATTTGAATAGAAACTCAAACTATTACAAATTTCTTTTTGAAATTTTATATATTATGTATTTTTTGACATTTTTTTTAATTGAAGATGAAACTACTACAAATTTTATTTGAACTTTTATATATTATGTATTTTTTGACATTTTTTAAATTGAAGCTGAAACTAATACAAATTTTGTTTTGAAATTTAATATATTATGTATCTTTAGACACTTTTTAACTTGAAGGTGAAACTAATACTTGAAATTTTATATATTATGCATTTTTTAATTTTTTTTGATTTTGTCCGCTTTTTCGAAACGAATAAACCTGAATTTGACTACTGCGATAAAGCATCAAATTCTCTATCAAAAGTCGGAGAAATTGTGCAAATCGGATTATTTCTTCGGGAGCTATGGTCCGAAACATGACGAACCCTCTTTTTAAATTTTTTGATTATTGTCAGATTTTTCGAAATTCTGCCATAAATGCGAATGTAAAAATCTGATTTTAACTACTGCGTCTAAGCAGGTAATTCTCCATCAAATGACGAAAAAATTATGAAAATAGGACCAAGGGTTCGGGAGTTATAGTTCGACAAAATGTCGAAACTTGCCAAAAATGTTTATCTAAAATTTTTATTCAATTTCCAGAGTAAGTATAAATTCAGAATAGCTGTTCAAAAATAAAAAGTAATACTTGAAATTTCATATATTAAGTATAATTTGATTTGAAGCACATTTTTTGTGCTTCAGATTTTGATTTGAAGCACCTTTTTTGTGTTTCAGTTTTAATTGAAGCATATTTTTTATGCTTCAGTTTTAATTTGATCCACATTTTTTGTGCTTCAATTTATTATTTAAGCACATTTTTTGTGCTTCAGAGTTTGATTTGAAGCACATTTTTTGTGCTTCTATTTTTAATTTGAAGCACATTTTTTATGCTTCAATTTTTAATTTGAAGCACATTTTTTGTGCTTCAATTCTTAATTTGAAGCTTTTGTTTAGTTTTTAACTGAAGCAATTTTTGCTTCACTTTTTCTGTTCAGAAGTTAAAATTCGACAAGTTGCCGAATTTCCTAAAAATTTTTATCCAACATTTGTATCGGAAATATTTGTAGGAAAAATACATCTTAGCTGTTCAAACAAATAAAAAATAAAAATTGAAATTTTATATATTAAGTATAAAGTTTTAACTTTTTTTCTCATTTTCATACCTAAAATTATTTTTAATTGAATTTTTATATATTTTGTAAAATAGTCAAAAATAAGCACCAACCTGAAAATAAATTTAAATAATTTTTTCTTGGGTAGGTCGATTGAGCTGAAATTTTCTGCAAAAACATCCTCACCCGGGCCACTAAAAGTATGTTAACCAAAAGTTTCAAAATTTCGCGAAACACGGTTTTCGAAACACGAAACCGAAGTGAATGTCGTAAAACGAAATTGGACGAAATTTAGTTTTATTTGATAAAAGATGCTCCATTCAATTCTGCATCGACTAACCGAAGCACTTTTTGATTTGCACTCTCCTAACCTGAGATTTTTTCCGTGCAAAAATTTACTATCCCATTTTTTGACACTTTTGCGATTTGTTTCAGTTTTTTCGAAATTACGCCATAAATGCGAAATTGAAAAATCTGATTTTGACTACTGCGACTAAGCAGATAATTCTCTATCGAATGACGTAAAAATCCTGTAAAACTGATAATCCGTTCGGAAGTTATGGTCGAAAAAAGGTCGAAAACGCCTTTTTCAAATTTTAAAAATTTTGCCCGTTTTTTCGAAATTTCGTCATGACGACGAAACCGTAAAATTTGATTTTGACTACTGCGACTAAGCTGTGAATTCTCTATCGAATGACGGAAAAATTAAGTAAAACGGATTATCTGTTTAGGAGTTATAGTCGCCAAAATGTCGAAATACACAATTCTAAAATTTTCTCAATTTTGTCTCTTTTTTCGAAATTTCTCAATGAAAACGAAAATCAAAAAACTGCTTTTGACTACTGCGACTAAGCAGCGAATTCTCTATCGGATGACGAAAAAATTTTGAAATTTGGACCATTCCTTCGGGAGTTATGATCCGTCAAATTGACAAAATTTGCCAAAAATGACAAAATTGAAAGTGTGCCCGTTTACACTCGAATATTCGATTCCAGACTCAATTGACACTTTTAAAAGTATCTTAAAAAATTTCCCATATTATATTACATATTTTGACTAATTTTCTCGCAGAATGGATTATCTGTTAAAAAGTTGTTACGGTTTATTTGTTAAAAATAACCGAAAAAATATACCAAAATAATAAACATTTTTGCAAATCAATGGGTTCAAATTGTCAAATTTTAACAAAAAAGATGTTTTATAGTGGATTAATACATGGAGAATTCAAATCCGGTGTCAAAAAATATTTAAAAAAATTTTCCGAGAAGTTAGTGTCAAAATGACAGTTTGAGTCTCAGATAATTTCCTCGACCTTTATCTCTCTGAGACTCAAGTGTACCCCATACCAACCATGTATTTTTGGAGTCAGCAAAAGATGCCCTACAAGATACGCTATCTAAATCTCATTTCAATTTTTTGACCCGAAAAAATTTTCAATCATTTTGACGACTTAGACTCAAATATCATGGCCCAGACTCAACTGACCCTTTTGTAACTTTTTTTAAAAAATTCCCCGCAGTCGATTACATATTTGTACAAAATTTCAGCCAGATCAGCTGATCCGTTAAAAAGTTATGTTAAAATTAAAAAACCCAAAATCTGTAGAAATATATAATATTTCAATTAAGTTTTTATATATGAATTTCGAAATTTTTCCAAAATTAGGCATAATTCTGCAGAATTTTGTATGGCTGGTGAATTTCCCAGCTTATACGGGGCGAAAGCTCGATTTTTTGGTTATGGGTTAGTACCGCGAGGTCCGTTGGGACCGATGAGCGGGATCCTTAGAAAACCCTTAGGCACGAAGGTGCAGGGACGTGCGATCTTCCAATTCGGGGATCGGAGTGAACCTGTTTCCGTTTATCGGGGATAGGATGACTTCCCCCGACGGGAGTGAGCCTTTGGATGGTGTGCATCCAAATGAGTCCCGGCTCTCGGAGGGCGCGGGTGGGGTGAGCCCGGTGGCCGTGCTGGATGGACGAAGGCGCTATGCGGAGACTTTGTCTCTGGGCTCTTAGCCTCGTCTTGAAGGATCACACGGTCAGCGGTACGGAGTAAGAAAAAGCATGGTATCACCGGCCATGCAACCCCACTGGAGTCCCTGCCATGTTCGTGGATAAGCTTCGGCTTATTCACCTCACCCTGACGTCCGAAGCGTATGGGGTGTGATGGCATACTTCCAAACGCGCCGGAATAAAACCTGGCAGCTCGATGTTCGCCCTGGTGTGGCAACTCCCGAAGCTTGCAAGCAGGTCCTTGATCTCCGATGGTCAAAGCCAACTGATGGCTAAGCTATCAGGAGGCATGAACTTGGTAGATAAGTTCGCTTATCGACCTGTAGTTCGCGGGAGCTACAGGGCCAGGTTCATGCACTCTTGCATCACGTATTGGATGCACAGGCCATAACTCTTAAAGGGTGTATGTCTGGTGGATTCATGGCATTCTCTATGTGGTGTAAGACTCCTGGTACGTTTGGTCCTCTCGGTTTGAATCCACTGGGCATGCATCCGAAATTATTACTTTTCGTCAACATTCAATATGGATCGTCTACACGTCTACAATCAATATGTCAGAACATGCAACAAGAAGGAGCTGTACATGGATACGTGGGTTAAAAGTGTTAATTGAATCTTAAAATTGGGATTTGAGTCTTGAAACTTTTAGATGTTTATTAGTCATTATAAGTCTGAAAACAGTATAGGGGAGGGTTTTTGGGTCTTTAAAAGACATTTTTGTCAAGGTGAATTTTTGAAGAATTTGGGGGTTTTCTGGGTCTCGGAGCAGAGATACGAACTTCTAAGTGTGTTTTTCGGATTCCTCGACCAAACTTTACCCCCCTTTAATAAACCCCCAAATTCTAACGGTTAAGCTCTATCTTTAACGGGAAAAAAGTTATGCTTGAAAGTTTGACATCTCAGGGTAACTTTTTCAAGTGTGGGGTATAATTGAAATGGATAGTTTAAAATAAGCTTATTTAACATGATATTGATAATTATTAACAAAATTAATAGTTAAGAGTCTTATTTTTACTAAAATTCGGTTTTATTTAAAAATTGCTTAAATTCGTGTTCGCGGTTTTTGGTCGACTTGCGTTTACTTTTTCGTTTATAACTTTCGGAAAAAAACTAGCAGGGAGATTGTTTATATCTCATTCGAAAGCTAATAAATAGGGCTTCAAAACGTACCATAAATTATAAAATTAAAAAATTTTTTAGTGCCAAAAATGTTGGGTGCCGGACGTATGACCCCCTAAAAATAAAAAAATATTTTTTTGAAAAATTTGTTTTAATGCGATTTTTTGATTTAAGAATATTCAATGATTGTGTTTAATTGGGGAAAAACTATTTTAATTGTCATTAGTCTTAGAACGCATATTTGAGATTTTTAAAATTCTAAATACTTTTAACCATTTTTTAGCTTAGTTGTGTTGATTTGCTCAATATATTTTATTGTTGGCTTGATGTTTCTATATGATTACAGTTAGTTAACGTTTTTTTAAATTTAATTATTGTTTTTATTAGTTTTTGGCTAAATTCGTGTTCGCGGTTTTGGGTCGACTTGCCTTGACTTTTTCGATTATAACTTTGTCTAAAATCATAGAAACGAGGTTGTTTATATATCATTCGAAAGCTGATAAATAGGCCCTCAAAAGGACCATAAATTATGGGATTAAAAATTTTTTTAGTGCCAAAAATATTGGGTGGTAGATGTATGACCCCCTAAAAATTCAAAAATATTTTTTTGAGAAATTTTTATTTTAATGCGATTTTTTGATTTAAGAATATAAATTGAGTTAGTTTTATTTGGAAAAAATGTTTTAATGGTATTTTAATCGTAAAAATTCCATTTGAGTATCCTCAAAATTCCAAAAATTTTCAATTAATTTTTTAGCTTAGTTAGATTGCTTTGCTATTTGTAACGTATTTTTAATTTAAATATAGTTTGTATGCGATCAATTATACAATCAAACTGCTTCAAGTTTTGCTTGCTGACTCAATTATTGACAATTTTTTAATTATTAATGATTTGCTTTAACTTTTTAAAGTTAGTTTTATTTATATTTTCCAGTTTCAATAGTTTATTTTAAGGTTATTAAAATGCCCATTTGGTTTGTTTATTGTTACTTATTGCATGTTCTTTTAGATTTAAATTTGTTTATATATTTAATGTATGTCGATTTTCGTTTTTGTTTTTAATTGTATAATTTCAAGATATTATAATTGATATTACAATTTTTTATTATTGAATATTTTTACGTTTAACTTCTTGCGACAATTTATTTACAACAATGATTTGCTTCAAGTATTGCTTGCTGGCTTAATTATTTGACAATATTTCAATCAATTATGATTTTCTGTATGTTCTTATTTATATTGTTTTGATTTCCAATTTTTATAGTTTAATTTAAAGTTTAATTGGATTTGCACATATTAATGCATATACAACCAGTTAAGGCTTTGGATTACGGGTTGCTAAGTTCGTTAGCTTTTGTTTAATTTATTAGTTTTAATAGTATTTAATTAAGTTATTATTGATTGCTTTGATTATTTGGTTTATATGGTGAGTCGTTTCAATTATTTAAATTTTGTTTCAATTAATTAGAGTTTATTTTTTTGTTTTCATGTTTTCACTTTATTAATTTTAAGATATTTACATGGGTTGTAACAATGTGTACAGGTTTATTGTTAAATTAGGGACCCTGAGAAGCCGACAGTTGAATGTTTATCAGAGGCTGTCGATGGAGGGTGGTGCGCGTTTCCGCAAGCCTCCACGAAGGTGAATAGCACCGGGCTGCGCACTGGGCAACTTTTATCCATTTTTCGTTAATAGTGGATAAAAGGCTAAGTCTACCTCAAAAAGAGGGAGACAGCGGAATAGGTTTAAGACTATAATTTATTATTACTTAATTATAATAAGCTAAGAAGAATATTTTAATAATTTTATTTCAAATATATAGTTTTAATAAAATTTGTTAATATGTTTTTAATTTAGTTTAGGAATAGAGCATGCTTTAAGATGAATATTGTCTTTGTTCTTATCATATTATTAATTAAACATATTCTGATTTTTATATTTTTATTATATTTTACTTCTTTTATTACCATAATTAATAAAAATTTACTTTTGTGGAATAAAATTTTATTTTTATAAATTTATGCAAAATCACGTTTCTTTAGTTGTCGTTTCATCAAATTTATCATATTTTTTTCTCGAACATTATAATATTTTTTATTTATATTTTTAGCTCTAAATTTTACTTTGATATTAGATTTTATTTAATATGGTTTCTAAAGAACAAAAGAGGCGCGAAAAAAAACGTCTTGATTCTCGAAAACGAAGAAGTGATACTGCTTCAGTCTGTTCAGAAGAAATTGTTCCAGATAAACGTTTAAATGTTAAAAATGAAGATCAAAGTATTCAGAATTATCTAAAAATATTTTTCTTATATTTTTTTAAAGGCTCAATACATTCTGAAGTTTTCACTGCACCTGTAACTCCGTCGCACAGTCATGACCAAATTTCTGAAATTTTTGAAGGTACCTATCGATTAGAAATACGATTAATTATTTTAATCTATAGATAATATAGTAACAAATAAAGGAGGAAGACCGTGTAAGAGTAAGCGTGTTGGGTCCGGCAGGAAGTCCAAGAATCTTGACCCAGTTTCTCAGACAGCTGAAGATTTTGAAAATGAAGTTATCCAAGGAATTGCTCGCGAATTAGATCTTGATGATATTGGTTTTTAATATTTATTACGTTATGACTTGATAATTTTAGAATCTATTGAATCTACTTCACAAATAAGTGTTTCAACAGTTACTTTGCGCCGTTCCACTCGACATTCAAGCACTATATCGCGTTTTTCTGATATGAGTTTTTCGGATAAATGGCCCTCACATCGGCCTATTGCTAATAACTGTTCAAGAGTTCATAAAGGCCTTGGATGTGGTGCCAAAAATTCAAATCATATGCCAACATATTACAATTCTCTTTGCAAAGTATATCTATTAAAATTTTTGCCTAAACAATTTTTTAGAATAATATTTTGGTTGACTGCCGTTGTCCATATTGTAAGGCCCTTTTATTACCAGCAGAAACGATTGGTCCGGCTGCTTTCGTTAAATGTTGTGCAAAAGGAAGAGTGAATTTAACCGAGCGTTTCGCTTCTTTGCAAGATTTACCAATTGGTATTGATCTCATGCTTCACAATCCTGCTAATTCTTCGACAAGAGACCGTCTTTTTAAAAATGTATTGAGATATAACGACCAACTCTCATTCGGCCAAATTCGTATGGAGCGAACTTTTGACTTTTCTGACTCATATCGAATCGTCAAAACGAATAACATGTTTAACTATATGCTATTTGATTTTCGCCAGCCTGGTGGACAACATCAACCTGAATTACGAGGCCAACTGTACACAATACCGCCAAATTCATCTGAAATTCGACTAAACGATTTATCTACAGAGAATGAATTAGATGTTTGTTTAAATATATAATAATTCGAAAAATATTTTGCTTTTAGCCTATTATTCTGCAAGAGCTGTTTAGCATTTTGAAACAAAACCATTGGATGGCTGAACTTTTTAAAATTGCCTCAGACGTGTATCAAGATCTTTCGGCCGACTTACAGCTTCAGTTCCGAATGCTTGTAGTTGATGCCAATAAACGCGGAACTGAGCGCACTATTGAAAACGTTATTTATTAAATTTTATTTAAATTAACAAAAAATTTTAGGTTCCACCCATTGATATTAATCCAAATGATGCTTCTGTTTTACGCCAAATTCATCCTGGACGCCTTAGTGTTGAGACAGCTGCAGGAAACCAACTTGTCGCCCAATTTTATTTGGATAATGGTGAAAATGTACCACCTGAAGGCAAGTATGATGTGATTCTTACAGGACAAAAGGGAACTGGTCAAGTTAGTTTAAAATGGTGGCATCGTGCGGCGGACGCAGCGTGTTTCCCACTTCTGTATTCAAAAGGACAAAATGGATTTGGTTTTTAATAGTCAATTATTTAATAAAAATATATTTTAAGAAAATGGTATAAAGCTTATATTGCGACCAGGAGAATTTTTACAAGGAGCTAGACGTGTAATTGTTGGAAATGATGGAGAAATTGATCCGGAAATTGATCTTGGTGAAGGAGAGGAGTTCCTCCATGACGTTGACAATCAGGCAGAACATCAGCGTGAAAATGTCTCGAGAGCTCAATACTTTCGTTACATGTGTCAACAAAGAGGATCCTCATGGAAAGCGCCACACTGGCTTTGGGAGTGGAGTCAGCTTGCCCAACTTTACACAATTACTTACAATCAACGAATGGAAGCTCAAAAAGTCCAATATATGAAACAACTTCAAGGAAAATATCGTTATATCCGTCAAGCTGCTTTGTTGGATTGGCTAAAAAAACTGTTGGAAAAACAAGGCATATAAACATATTTAATAAATATAAAAATAAATTATAGGATTGCAAGGACCTATTGGCCAAGTGTATATGACCAACGAACATTTTAGAGGATCTCGTCAATACTACCAAAAGCAGTATGCTGCTTGCATGACCATCTGCAGGGAAATTGGCTCGATTGATCTTCTGATCACATACACTATGGATCCGTCTGCACCAGAATTAAGTGATATACTTCTCGAACATCAAAACTGGTCAGACCGCCCAATGGAAATCTGTCGCATATTTGTTGATAAACTTGCTGAAATTGTGAAAGACATTACACAACGTGAAGTACTTGGTCCAGTAAAAGCATGGTTCCACAGTCTTGAACATCAAAAGCGGTTTTTTATTCCTTCATATATTAGTTACATTTTTAGTGGTCTTCCACATGTGCATTTTGCTGTGATCTTGGACTGGGAAAAGATGCGCTCTTCTGGTCGTATTACGTCTAAAGAAGAATACATGGAACAATATATATCTGCTGAAATACCGGATTTACCACAACCAAATGATCGCACTGAATCGGCAGTTTCTCAAAGGCTTTTGCATCAAATCGTTGTGACAAAACATGTTCATACATGTAATCAACATTGCCTGCGAGACGGAATTCGTTGTGCCAAACGTTTTCCAGTAAGAATATTTAACTGTATTATTATGTATTTTTTAATTAAGCACGTTTATTCTGACAATAATATTTATTCCGACAATGCTTATCCAAAATACCGACGACGCCCTCCACCAACATCGGAGACTGAACGCAAAAAGAATCCTGAGCTATTTGGAAATATTCATAAATATGTTGATCGTTATGGCAAACAACATGTTGTTACAAACCAATATGTTGTTCCATTTAACCACTTTCTTCTATCGAAATATAGATCACAGTATATTATTATTTAATAATAATTTTATTTGTATTTTAGTATTAATGTCGAGCTCGTGGCTGGTGATGGATGTGTGAAGTATGTAACAAAGTATGTGATGAAAGGAGCCGATATGGCATTCATTAGGGTTGAGCAAGAAGGTGTTGAAGGAGGTGCTTGGAGGTACGACGAGTTTCATCAACTTCGTCTCGCCCGTTATATTACGTCTATGGAGGCTTTTTTGTCCCTTTGGGGTACAAAATTGGTTGTAAGATCTCATGTTGTATGTTTTTCTATTTTTTGTGTGTTATTCATTTCGTTTAGGTTGACGAGCTTGACATTCACGGACCTCAGGGTCATCATGTTGCTGTTGAAGAAGGAAGAGAATTAGAAATTGCTGAAGATTTGCAAAGAAGATTGAATGAAGGAGAAGAACGCCGCACCCAATTAACTGCCTATTTCGACTTCAATCGTCAAAGACAATTAATTGGTGAACCATCTGCTGGCTTGACTTATAGTAATGCTTACAAACAACTTCGCTATAATATCCACAAAAAGAACTGGCAATTCTATGTGAATCCCGATTTACATCAGAAGAAGCTTTGCCGTATTCGCACTGTTTCGCCGACGAATTTGGAACTTCTTGCAATTAGAGTACTTTAAATTAAATTTTTAACTTTATTTCAATTTTAGATCTTGCTAACTGTTGTTGTTGATCCCACTTGCTGGGAGGACTTGCGCACTTTTGAAGATGTTGTTTACCCAACTTTTTTAGAAGCTGCCAAGGCCCGAGGACTGATGTCTGATGATATAATTTGGAGAAGAACTATTCAAGAAGCATTCGATTCTAATAAGCGCATACAACAGCGCATTCGTTGGCTTGCCATGTTCTTTGGTTCTACAAACTTGACTAATCCGACTGCACTGCTTGACTATGTAATTCAATTACCGGAAGATTGGCTTGTATGTATTAATTTACTTTTTCGTTCTAATTAAATTTAGTATGGAACACGTGTTGCGCAATTGGATTTTGATGCCCGCCGAGATTATGTTTTATGCAATATGGAATGGTTTTTACGTGCTAATGGAATAAGACCTGATGAGATTGAGAGAGAGGATGGTACTTTTGAAACGGCTTGTGAGAGGATTCGGTAAAGATTGTGATATTTAAGTGAATCTATCTTTTATTATAACAGCCTTCCACGTCCATCTTGCCGAAACATCCAACCTGAATTGCTTAATGATGCTGAAATAGATCCTGAAATGATGATTCGAACGCATGTTGATATTCCTTTCTTAGAAGAACATCAAAGAGGCTCAACACAAGATTACTACCTTCGCCTGTTTTACAGTGATCCTCGCCCAACTGAGGAACAACAACATTTCATTGATGAAATTGTTCGTGGTATGTGGAGCGCGCGTCATGTCATCGACGGTTCAGAATCATCGTTTGCGCAAGACATTCCTCGATATTTCTTCATGACAGGAGAAGGCGGTTCTGGAAAGACCTTCATGTATAATGTATGTTCATTTAATCAACTTTATTTTCCAATTTTCTTTTGTAGAAATTAATCGCTTTCTTGCATGCTAATGAATTTCTGATTATGCCTATGGCAAGTACTGGTATTGCAGCAGAACTTCTATATGGAGGTGCTACTGTACATAAAAGACTTTGTCGACAAAAACATGTGGATTCTTCTACACAGCCTTTTGTTGACTATCGAGGACAATTCGCTGATACATTGCGGAAATTGCATGGAATTATTATTGATGAAGTGAGTATGCAACACAAAGATGTGTTGGAGTTTGTCGATCGTCTATTTCGTTCAATTGCTACTCCTTTGCTCAAGAATGTGCCGTTTGGTGGAAAAGTAAATTTATAAACATTATTTTGTGTCTAATAAAATTTTCAGTGTGTTGTTATCGGAGGAGATTGGAAACAGTTACTCCCGGTAGTTGCTGGTGGAACTTTACTACATCAATTCGATGCTTCTATCAAGAACACAGCACTATTCAAGAATTTCGTTACAAGAAAATTGAAATCTAATCTTCGCTTACTACCTGGACAGGATCGATATAGAACTTTGTTAAAGTGCATTGGAACCGGAGTTTTGAACGATGCTGATGATCGCGTTCAACTCCCTGTTAACATTTGTGTTAACTCGAGAGAAGAACTAATAAACTTTGTTTATCCACGCGATCTTCTCCAATCACCACTTGCCAAATGGGAAGAATTTTGCGGGCGCGCCATCTTATGCCCATTGAATACAGAAACCTTTGAAATGAATAATATGATAATGGTAACCTAGTGTTGTTTAAGTTTTTTTAATGTTTGGTTAAATAGGATCAAATTAACGGACATGAACGAACGTATTATTCGATAACAACACCAATTATGGATGATGCCAGTCTTGAAAATAATATTTCTGATGTCGATCATGAGAATCTAACAAGACAAACACCGCCTGGCGTTCCTGAACATTTGCTTCGTGTACGTGTCGGATCAATCATGATGATAATAATAAATCTATCTGTAATATTCAGTTTTAGTTTTTATTTGATAATTTAATTATAGGTTCAAAATGGTTTATGCAATGGAACACGCGTTCAAATTATAGGTCTTGGCAATAATTTGATTCGTTGTCGTGTGTTAACAGGTTCTGGAAAAGGCTCTGACTGCGATCTCTTTCGGACACGTTTCTTATATGGCTCTGATCCGAAAGCACCCCAAGAAGGAATGGTTAGATGTGAAAGAATTCAATTTCCGTTACGTCCAGGCGCCGTCATGACAATTAATAAGTCTCAAGGGTAAATAATCTTTTAAAAATATTTATAAATAATATATTCTAGCCAAACACTTTCTCGCGTTGGAGTCGCACTCGACCACTCCCAGTGCTTCTCCCATGGACAACTTTATGTTGCTCTTTCAAGAGCCCGTGACGCAGAAAGTGTTAAAGTCGCCACGCTCCGCAAAGACCGCAGAGTTAAGAATCCAGTCATTCCTGCAATGATTGATGAAGAAGACCTCACCGAGCTTGGACCAATGGAAATCGCCATGTCATCCGGCGACGAACCAGTTCTAATTGAACGGATTCCACACGAACAGGTGTATTTTAAAAATATTTACAAATTAGTAATTACAATTTTAGACAACAACATCGTCTAATGCATTAAATACACAACAGACAACAACATCGTCTACTGCTTTCATCTCACAACAACCAACAACATCGGATAATGCTATAATTCACACAATGCCAACAACATCGGCTAACGATTCAACACAGGCAACAACATCGCCAGCTATTGAACAAGATACACAGCAAAGATCTGCTGATTTGCCAAATTGTTTTCTTGATAATGTGCTCGGAGATGGAGATTGCCTATTTCGGTTAATTGATTAATCCTATTTTTATAATATATAATATAGGTCTATTGTTCGTGCATTATATGCTGGATCGGAAGACTTAGCTTTACACATGAATTATTTATATGAAGACTATCAACGAGGACTACGAAGGCTTATTGCACGCCGATATCAAGAAGACCTGCATAACATCGCAGATGAACACCTTACTGATGAGCGCATTCACGAGATCGAATGGGACGCTCCACATATTCGGCAGGCTGGACTTCGTTTGGATGTGACAGATCCTCGAAGATCTATGCGAGAATACAGTCTACATATGATGCAGCCGGCAAACAACAACAACACACGCTATGGATCTCATCTCGAAATCCGTTATGCTGAAATTGTTCTTGGACGCCGTATTCTCATTATTGAAAATCTCCGACGACGTGTGGTTGATGGAAATGGACGTAGTCAATGGAGAAATATGCCAAATGAATACCAAGGAATTTTCCTCTCTCCTGGCCTTTCAGCAGAAGAGATGGGTCTAACAAATATCACTGACTTTGGACAAATATTTCAAATTCTTCGTGCACATAACATTGACAATACCATCGTCCTCCGACTTGAAGGCGTGCATTATAGACCAATTTATTTGGTAGAATATTTTAAATAACTTAGTTTAATTAAAAATTTAAGCGTCCAATGCCTGTTGAACATGGTGAGGATAATGTAAGGCTTTTAGAGTTATTAAGTGATGTTCCTTTGGAGCCTTGGACACCGCAATGATGATTTTGAAAACGAATATGCTATTTAACTGTTTGGAAAGTTTTGCGAAATTTTAATATATGCTTGGATTGTACTATGGTTTGTTTGGAAAAATTGTAAGCAGTTTGAATTTGTTAATAAGTTATAAAATTTTGTTTTTAAGGAATTTTTATGTTGTGTTATTTTTTGGATGATATTTGTTTGAAATCTTTACTTTATTTGGATATTTTTGATTGTTATTTTTTGGTTGTTTTGGATAAAAATTTGTTTGGGTTTTAATTAAATGAATTTCTGGAATATGTCTTTGGATGTTTGGATTATTTTTCTTTTCATGTATTGGATTATGAGTTTTTTTTATTTTTGGGAAAAGATATTGAGAGTTATTTGGTAAATTGCATGTAGTTTAATTATTAATAAAATTTGAAATTTTTGTTAAGGAGGAAATGAAATTTATTTTGCAAATATTTTGGATGCTGCGCCACGTAGTGGAGTAGATTTTAAGTTGTTTTGATGTTATTGTTATTATTTCTTTGGATTTTTGGTTAATTGGATGTTTGGATTTCAAGTTCATTGGTTGCTTTGGATTATTTGTTTTTTGGATTTTTGGAAGAAAATTGAGAATTGTTCGATATATGTTGAGAATTGTTTGGCTAAATGTATGTAGTTTAAATAGTTAATAAAATTTAAAATTTTTTAAGGAGGAATAGTGATTTGTTTGGAATAGGCTTGGCTGTTGAATTTTTTGGATTATAAGTTTTTTGGATTTTGGGAAAAGATATTGAGAATTGTTTGGATAAATGTATGTAGTTTATATTACTAAATAATTTTAAACTTTTTGTTAAGAAAGAAAACGAGTTTTGTTGAAAATATTTTGGTTGTTGTGGATGTTTGAGAGTTTGTTTCTTTGGATTTTATGGATTTTTATTTTATTGGCTATTGTTTTACAAATTCTTTGAATGTGCAATTTTTTAATGCTTTGTTTACTATTGTTTTGGATCTTTTGAATGGTTTAATTATTTTTTGGTTTAAATGTTAGTGATATAATTTTGTTTGTTTATTTTATTTTCTATTTTATTCCAAATATGTTAAAGTTGCTTTTTATATATTGAGCCAAAAAATTTATATCTAAATTTTGTTTTTAAAGTAACCATAACACTTATTTAAGGTTTGGGGAGGGATGTGTAACGCATCTCACTCATTCCTAAGAATTTCAAATCTTCATTAGTTTTTGGCTCCTTATAATTTTTCTTGATAAGTATATTTTTAAATTTATTCTGTGTTATTTTTTGCTTATTTTTGTTCTGTTATTTTTTGCTTATTTTTTTCTTTCTTTAATTTAATCTATTAGTTATCTTCTTTATATTGAGCCAAAAAATTTTTATTTAAATTTTGTTTTTAAAGTAACCATAACACTTATTTAAGGTTTGGGGAGGGATGTGTAACGCATCTCACTCATTCCTAAGAATTTCAAATCTTCATTAGTTTTTGGCTCCTTATATTTTTTCTTGATAAGTATATTTTTAAATTTATTCTGTGTTATTTTTTGCTTATTTTTGTTCTGTTATTTTTTGCTTATTTTTTTCTTTCTTTAATTTAATCTATTAGTTATCTTCTTTATATTGAGCCAAAAAATTTTTATTTAAATTTTGTTTATTAAAGTTACAATAACTTTTATTTTAGGTTTGGGGAGGGATGTGTAACGCATCTCACTCATTCCTAAGAATTTCAAATCATTCATTAATTTTTGGCTCCTTATATTTTCTCTTGATAAGTATATTTTTAATTTATTCTGTGTTATTTTTTTGCTTTTTTTATTCTGTGTTATTTTTTTGCTTATTTTTTTCTGCTTTAATTTAATCTATGAGTTATCTTCTTTATATTGAGCCAAAAAATTTATATCTAAATTTTGTTTATTAAAGTTACAATAACTTTTATTTTAGGTTTGGGGAGGGATGTGTAATGCATCTCACTCATTCCTAAGAATTCAAATTTTCTTTCATTTTTGGCTCCTTATATTTTTTATTATATTATGTTTACTTTATTTTTTGTTAAATTATTTTATTTTAATGTTGTTTTAATAAATTTTTTGAAAAATAAAATTTTAAATTTTCATTGTATTAAGTATTATTATTAATAGTATTGATCTTTAAAGAATCTAAGACTTACTTTATATTATGTTATATATTTAAATAAAAATGTCTTTATCTATCCAAAACAATCAATCTGCTTTTCATTTAATTTCTATCGAAAACATTGACACAAATTATATCGTCAGCAATTTTTTCCAGTTGAAGATAACTTGAGATTTTAACAATGGAATAACCGAACCTACTTGGACAAGACTAGACACTTAAATTGTTAAAATTGACCGACAAGATTTTTTAATATTTAATCTCTCTCCCAAAATATTGAATTTTAAATAATTACAAAATAAGTCCGAGACTAAAATATTATTATGACTCTAACTTTGTGGGAAATTTTTGTGGCGTTTTTCTGACCTCAGATTTGGATTCAGCATATGTGATTCCTCTATAAACCACATTTTTTCAGCTAAAATAAAAAAATTTTATTTCCTCGATTTTTTCCGAAGGGGACCCCTTTTCAAAAAAATCGGAAATACTTAAGTGGTTATAACTTTTTTAAGAATTTATGTTTTTGTATGCAGTTTCTTTTAAAAATAAGAGCAAAAAATTAGAAATTTTTTAAGATCAATAATCTTTGAAAAATTTTTTACATAATGAAGTAGGGTTCAATTTTTAAAAAATTCAAAATTTTTCAGTTTTTTGCAAACTTTTTTGTTTTTTTTGTCATTGCAGTTGAGTGAAAGTATTTTTCCTGTAAAGAGATTATTTTTCTAAATATTATAGAAATTTAAAATATTTAAAAAAATTATACTTTTAAAAAGTTATGATTTTTTAAAAATTTATAGTAATTTTTCGACCATGATTTTCGACCAAAAAATAATTTTTTCGAAAATAAAGATAAATGGCTCAAATGATATATCATTTGAAAGCTTTTATTAAGCTAAGTCTAAAAATAATTTTTGTAAAACCTTCCGCTCTATTTTGACCAAGTTAAAAAAGTTTAAAATTTTGGGGCAAGGGTATTTCAATTATGGATCCATATAATTGAAGATGAAACAATAATAAAAATATGGAATAACAATTAAAAATTTTCTAATCATAGAGGGCAGTTTGCTTGCTAAAAATGACCAGCCAGCTATTTAGAAATTTATCTCTATCCCAAAATATTGAATTTTAAAAAATTCCAAACTATGTCCGAGACTAAAATATTTCGAAGACTTTAACTTTGGGAAATTTTTGTGGCGTTTTTCTGACCTCGGATTTGGATTCAGCATATGTGATTTCTCTATAAATCACATTTTTTCAGCTAAAATTAAAAAATTTTATTTCCTCGATTTTTTCCAAATGGGTACCCCTTTTCAAAAAAATCGGAAATACTTTATTTGCCATAACTTTAGTAAAAATTTATGTTTTTGTATGCAGTTTCTTTTAAAAATAAGAGCAAAAAATTAGAAATTTTTTAAGATCAAAATACTTTGAAAATTTTCTAACATGGTGCAGTAGGGGTCGATTTTTAAAAAATCCAAAATTTTTCAGTTTTTTGCAAAATTTTTTGGGTTTTCGACATTCGAGTTGACTGAAATTATTTTTACTTTAAAGAGCCTGTTTTTCTACATATTATAAAATTTTAAAATATTTAAAAAAGTTATACTTTGAAAAGTTATCATTTTTTAAAAATTTATAGTAATTTTTCGACCATGATTTTCGGCCAAAAAATAATTTTTTCGAAAATAAAGATAAATGGCTCAAATGATATATCATTCGAAAGCTCTTATCAAGCTGAGTCTAAAAATAATTTTTGTAAAATTTTCTGATCAACAATTCTCAAATAAAAAATTAAATTTCTTTCAAATTAAACAATAAGCTTCATAAAAGTATTAATAACAACTTTTTACGGTTTTTCTCAAAATTTTTATATACCCAATCTTATACCCAGTAGCAAAAACGCTAGAGACAGCAGTTTCAATCGACTCAAGTGGCAACGCCCAGAACGCTAGTTATCTATATATAAAAAAACGCACCCAACTCAAAATTAAAATTTTTATAACTTTTTTCGGATCGGTCAAACTTTTTGAAATTTTTTGCAAAAAAACAATGATCTCCCGGGCCATAATTTGTCTGTTGACCAAAAGTTTCGAAAATTTCGGGAATGTCGAAATGTCGAAATTTCGAAACACGAAACTGAGGATGAATGTCCCAAAACGAAATTTTAAAAATAAGGGTCTGCTGGACGAAAGATGCTCCGTTTAATTCTGCACCGATTAACCGGAGCACTTTTTCGAATACGACTTCCCTAACCCGAAATATTTTCGGTCAAAGTAGGTACTACCCACTTTTTTTTTTCGATTTTTTCAATTTTTGCCCGTTTTTTTCGACATTTCGACATGAAGACGAAATGCGAAAAAAAATGATTTTGACTACTGCGGTTAAGCAGCAAATTCCCTATCGATTGACGGAAAAATTTTGTAAAACGGACCAGCCGTTCGAAAGTTATGGCCCCCCAAAGTGTCAAAATTTGACAACATTTTTTTGAAAAAATTTGAACTTTTTTGGGTACCCCCGACAAAAAACAAAAGATCTCGACTCGAAAGTCGGATCGAAACAAACTTTTTTTTTGTTTGATAGACAATTAATGGGACCATATAGGAAAACTATAAAAAAGTTCGAAATGTCGACTTAAGTTGGTCAAAAGTCGATTTTGGCAAAATGTCGAAAATGTTTTTTCGACTTTTCGACACGATCCCGAACCCTGACGATTTCGGCCCCAACTAAAGGGCAAAACTCCTTCGAATTTCCTTTCGAATAAAAAAAAGATTTCGAAAATCGGACCATCCGTTCGGCACTTATGCGTGACACAACGAAACGGGGTAAAGACGAATTGGGACTATGAAGGGGAAAATTAGTACAAAACGTCCGTGCATCAAAAGATCACTTTTTACCGTGCTGATATAAAAATTCTGAATTTGATCCTATATTAGGTAATCGACTATGGGGATTTCGAAAAAAATAGTTTTAAATGGGACACTTGAGTCTCAAAAAAGTTATTTGAGTCTGAGTGCAAAAAATGATGATTTTTGTCTCTTCTTCGATATTTCGACATAAAGTCGAAATCCTAAAAATAGGCTTTTTAGTACATTTAAATCGGTTTTTAATTCTCTATCGGTGGACCAAAAAATGATGCAAATCGGATTTTGGTTCGGAAGTTATGAACGGTACAGTGTCGGTTTTTGTTATATTTTTTTTGTTTGAACCTTTTCACCCTAAAAAACGCATATGTACCAAATAACTTTTTCAAGTTGACGCGGTTCCCAAACTTTTTTTTCAAAAATTTTTTCTTCAAGTAGTGGGTGACATAGTGTTAGTTTATGGAAAAATCCGTTTTTTCTAAATTTCGGTTTCTAATGTCGAAAAAGTCGATTGCGACCAAATGGAAAAAACATTTTTTCGACTTCCCCAACCCAGAATCTCCTCCCCGAACCCAGACGATTTCGGCCCCAACTAAAGGGCACAACCCTCGAATTACCTATCGAATGAAAAAAAGATTTCGAAATCGGACTATCCGTTCGGGACTTATGCGTGACACACACAAAACGGGTGAGGCAAATTGGGATTTAGTAGGGGGGATTTGATTTAGTCAAAACGTCGGCTGCAACAACGTCGGCGCATCAAAATATCGCTTTTTCTGTGCTGATATAAAAATTCTGAACTTGATCCTATATTAGGTAATCGAACATGGGGAGTTCGAAAAAAATATTTTTATACATAAAAGTGACACTTGAGTCTGAATAAAGATATTTGAGTCTGAGTGCAAAAAAGTGGTGGAAATGTGTGGGAAATAACTAAAAACTTATCAGAACGCCAATAAAAATATTTTTGCGTTTACGGGCATTTGAGTCTCAGCTTGTTTCTTTTTCTATCTAACCGAATGAATGAAAAATTATGGATGCAATGATTGCAGTAATGATACAAAAAGACTGAAAATTATGCGTAGCCCTCGGTAACCTTACTAATGTGGTTATTATTATACGGACATTTAAGTCTCAAAACTTATTTTTAGTCTGGACATTATTTTTTTAAAAAAATAAATTAATGATTGTATTTGAGGCCGAAGGCCCTCAAATAGACATCTAACTAATAAATTCCAACTAAATATGCGGGCCGAAGGCCCGCATATTGAAATTGTTTTTTTAACGTGTTGTATACTATTATTTGTACTTTTGAAGTATTAGACGTACAAGATGGTTGTGATGTCATTCGATGAGGAATTGAGTGATGAATCGAGTAAAAATATTTTCAAAAGTCTCACTTGAGTCTGAGAAGAGATATTCAAGTTTTTAGGTGAAAAATTCCCATTTTTTCTTTTCAAATTTTTCAAATTTTCTTTTCCAACGTAATTCGCCTCATTACCAAAACGCTAGAGACAGCATTTCAATCGACTCAATGCAACGCCCAGAACGCTAGTGATCTATATAAAAAAAACGCACCCCACCAAAACTCAAAATTTAAATAACTTTTTTTTGAGTTGTTCGGATTGAGCTGAAATTTTTTTATAAAAATATTGTTCTGCTCAGAAGACACAACTTTGATGTTGACGACGAAATACGAATAATTTCGGGAAAGTCGAAATGTCGAAATTTCGAAACACGAAACTGAGGATGAATGTCCCAAAACGAATTTTAAAAATAAATGAGGTCTGGGAGACAAAATGTACCCCGTTTAAATTCTGCACCGATTAACCGGAGCACTTTTTCGAATACGACTTTCCCTACCCCGAAAAAAAACCGGAATCAAAAATGTACTACCCACTTTTTTTTCAGATTTTTGCATTTTTTGCCCGCATTTTTTCGACATTTCGACATGAGACCGAAATGCGGACAAAAAATGATTTTGACTAATGCGATAGAGCAGAGAATTCTCTATCGAATGACCGAGGAGAACTTTGAAATTTGGACTTGTCCACGTTCAGTGTAGTTTATGGCCCCCCAAATGTCAAAATTTACACAAAAAACATTTTTGAACAACCTGTAAAAAATTTTGTATGTACCAAATAACTTTTTTCAAGTTGACGCGGTTCCCAAAGTTTTTTTCGAAAAACTCTTTTTTTTGAAAAATCCGTGGATATAATGTAGTTTATTGACGGAAAAATCCGTTTTTTCCAAATTTTCGATTTCGAAATGTCGAAAAAGCCGATTTTGGCAAAATGTCGAAATGAATTTTTTCGCCTTTTCGACTCGATCCCGAACCCGGACGATTTGGCCCCAACTAAAGGAGCACAGCTCATCGAATTCCCTATCGAATAAAAAAAAAGATTTGAAAATCGGATTATCGTTCGGGACTTATGCGTGACCACAAACAAAACGGGGTAAAGAAACGATTGGATTTGATAGGGAAAAATTAGGACGAAACGTCGGCGCAACAAAAGATCGATTTTTTTTGTGCTGATATAAAAATTCTGAACTTGATCCAATATTATGGTAATCGTATATGGAGAGTTTGAAAAAAATATTTTTGATGTGGGGCACTTGAGTCTCAAAAAAGTTATTTGAGTCTGAAGTACAAAATATGACGATTTTTTGGTTCTTTTTCTTCGATATTTCGGCATAAAGTCGAATCCTGAAAATAGTTTTTTTAATACATTTGACAAAGGCCTATTGAAACTCTATCAATGTCGAGAAAATGTGAAAAACGGGTTAACAGCCGTTCGGAAGTCACGACATTGTAAAATGGCGAAATTTGTAAGTTTTGTAAAAAAAATTTTTTAACAAAATTACAATTTTTTGCTTCATTATGAAGCAACTCTTTTTGCTTCAATTTTGAAGCATCTTCGTTTGTCTTGTTCTTCTAACATTTTAATTAAGCACATTTATGTGCTTCAGTTTTAATTATGAAGCCACATTTTTTGTGCTTCAGTTTTAATTTGAAAGCGCAAATTTGAAGCACATTTTTTGTGCTTCAGTTTAATTTGAAGCACATTTTTTTTGTGCTTCAGTTTAATTTGAAGCACATTTTTTTTTGTGCTTCAGTTTTAAGTTGAGCACATTTTTTGTGCTTCAGTTTTAATTGAAGTACATGTTTTGTGCTTCAGTTTAAATTTGAAGCACATTTTTTGTGCTTCAGTTTTTAATTTGAAGCACATTTTTTGTGCTTCACAGTTTAATTTGAAGCACATTTTTTTGTGCTTCAGTTTTAAATTTGAAGCACATTTTTTGTGACTAAAGTTTTTTAATTTGAATTGCACATTTTTTGTTGCTTCAGTTTTATTTGAAGCACATTTTTTTTTGTGCTTCAGTTATTTAATTGAGTCACATTTTTTGTGCTTCAGTTTAATTTGAAGCACATTTTTTGTGCTAAAGTTTTTACTTTTGAATGCACATTTTTGTGCTTCAGTTTAATTGAAGCACATTTTTTGTGCTTCAGTTTAATTTAAGCACATTTTTTGTGCTTCAGTTTTTAATTTGAAGCACATTTTTTTGTGCTTCCATTTTTAATTTGAAGCACATTTTTTTGTGCTTCAGTTTTAATTTGAAGCACATTTTTTGTGCTTCATTTTTAATTGAAGCACATTTTTTGTGCTTCAGTTGAGAATTTTGTGAAGCACATTTTTTTGTGCTTCAGTTTTATTTGAAGCACATTTTTTTGCTTTCAGTTTTAAGTTGAAGCACATTTTTTGTGCTAAAGTTTTGAATTTGATGCACATTTT